>PVIH01003044.1:40219-170937 GCA_004025045.1 Sigmodon hispidus | reverse complement strand
TGAAGCAGAGATCAGAAAGACAATAAAAAGTCAAGAAAAGTTTGTTTTAAAATAAAATTGGGGGAAAAAATAGCTACACTGAGAAATTAACAAGCCGATACTAAGACTTATATAGAAGTCAGAGTGGTCATGGACAGTCTTGAAAAAAGAAGGAAGTTGGAAGACTCAAACTTCCTGATTCCAAAGCTTTCTACAAAGTAACAGTCATCAAGCAGTGTGGACAAGCAGAAGGCCAGGCACACAAAGTGAGCTGTGGACAGGGTTGTATCTTAAAGCTGTTCCAAAACAAAGAGACAAGACAGGGGACAAGCCAATAATGGCCGTTGTTATCATTCCACAGAAAAATGAACAGTTAACCCTAAACAGACAGTAAGAACCTATGGGAAAGCCAAGGGTACTATATTATACTGAATGAGTCTTGCTTTGTAGTAAAAACCTTAATGAGAAACATCATCACACTAAGTTTTCTTTACTTTTTCATGGTATATCTGATGAATATTTAGAAAAGACTAATGTATTTTTCTAAGGTCCCTGGCACTTTCAAATTGTATGATTCTAGCACTCGTGTGAGCGATCCCTGAAGCAGTGGGAGGTCCGTCTCCCCGGCAGCTGTATAGCTCAGAGTCCAGATCTGGTTCCCAAGACCTCTCTCTGCCTCCTGACTGATACCCCCACCCGATACAGGCCTTCTCACTGCTGAGTTGTGCCCTTTCTGTCTCCCTCAGGGCGATTCTGGAGGGCCTCTGTCCTGTTACACAGATGGTGTCTGGACCCTGATAGGTGTGGTGAGCTGGGGTCTGCAATGTGGCAAACCTCTTCCTGGAATCTACGTCAACGTGACCTACTACCAAAAATGGATCAGTGTCATTATCTCGAGAGCTCGGGGCTGGGGTGGTGAGTGCTTGCTCCCTACTGTACTACTGTCTCTGGCTCTCCTGGGATCCTCCTGAGCCTTGGCCCTCACATGCTCCCAAGGCAATCTACAGAGCTGCTGCCACCAGGGAACTAATGGGTGGGATGTGTGGAGAATAAAGCCTTGGGCAGAGAATTCATAAGAGTCACTGAGATTCCTGGATGACTAGCTTCACAATTTTGTTTTCAAGGTTCTTGATTTTCTTGTGTTATAGTGGTTGGAATGCAAACCGCTAATAAATAAGGCTACCACTCTGTGCATGGTATTTTTATTCCAGAATAATATATCTTATGAGGGAGAAAAGATGCTTCCTAGGAATAAATATTTGTGAATCCGAGTTAAATAACTACTAGAAAAGCAAGTTTAAAAAAAATCAAAATGGTGTAAGGGAGGTTCTTCAAAGAACTCAATAAGGGTCTATAAGGGGTCTTAGATACATCACGAACTCCGTACCTACTCTGTATTTTTTGCCTCTTCTATTATCCTTTGTTTCTCTACTAACTCACTTCTATCCCTCAGTCTGTAACAAGGAGTGCATATAAGCAGTTTGCTCTTTTAAAATTCCTATGTGGTTCACTACTAAAAATATTGTTAGGTTTGGTAGCAGTCTCTAATCACAGAATTTGGGACAGCAAGTCTGGGGCCAGCCTGTGCTATGTAAGTCTGGGGCCAGCCTGTGCTACATAATGAGTTTAAGGCAAACCTGGGAAACAAAGCAATACCACTCTTCCCTCCTCCCAGTATTACGGCTGGGTTAGGTGGTCCTCTGCAGGTAATGGGCTCCAAGATGTCATGCACAAGAACATAGTCTGATCCTACTGCAAGAGGCTCCATAAACTGCCCACACCATTTGGCAGTGGTCCACCTTTGGAGGGTTTAGTTCCTTTCCCTGAAGGATCCTCAGCGGTTGTTTCTGAGTCACTGAGCTCCCAATAGCTCCAGTCAGCCATCTCTGTGGGTCTTCTCCTCATGATCCTGATCCCTTTGCTCATATACACTCTTCTCTCTCTCTCTCTCTTCAGCTGGACCAGGAGCTCAACCAGGTGCTTAGCTATGGATCTCTGCTTCTGCCTCAACCCACTGCTGTATGAATAACCCATATTTCTTATCTGTGCTTTGCCTAGTAGCTCATGGCTTGTTACCTCATTTTCTACATGTCCTGCTTCCTTGGCGGCTGGCTGGCATCTCCTGATTCCTTTCTTCTCCTTCCCAGCATTCTCAATTTGGCTTTTCCACCTAACTTTATCCTGTTCAGCTATTGGCCAGTGAGCTTCTTTATTAAACCAATCACAGTGACAGAAGGATTATTCCACAGCACTTGATTTTCTGATGTAATTTCATTTACACACCTTTGAGCCATCCTCTACTTCTCATTTAACATGATGTTTATTGCATCTTTGCCTTTTTTAATGGGAAATCAACTTCCATAAATAACTTACTGATAAATAAATACATTTAATAAGAAGTGAGTATAAAAGCCAGGCATGCCACATGCTGATAATCCCAGCTCTTAGGAGGCTAAGGTTCAAGGCTGGTGTAAGCTACAGAAGCAATGTCTAAAATGAGAAAAAGAGCAAGCAGGACAGTGAGGGTGGACTTGGAAACTTAAAATCTGAGCCCGCAGGATGGTTCGGCGGGTAGGAACATTTGCCACCAGGCGTGACGACCTGCGTTCAACCCTTGGGGCCCCTAACTCCCAAGAGCCACCCTCTGACCTTCATATACACATACGGCACATGCACTCAGCTTCCATACACCAAACAGATAAACAGAACTTAAACTTTTTAAAGACTCTGCTAACTTTTCATCTCATTTTTGCATGGGCTACTTCAGTGCTCTACCTGTTATTTCCATGTCCTTTCTTACACTATAACTTTATACCCAACTCCCCTGACTCTCCTTAGCATTCATAGCGGTGATTTTAAAATAAAAAGTACTTTTAATATCCACCCCCTATTTCTTTTGCTCACAGCACTTCCAAGCTCTTGTTTAGAGAATAAGGAGAAAAGTCCTTCCTGTGGTCCACAGAACCCTGAGACCTGCCCTGCTGCCTTCTCAGCCTCCTCCGTCTTTACCTTTCCTCTGTGTCCAGCCTTACTCAGCTGCTCACCCCCTCCACCCCCACTCCCCGCACACTTTTACATCTTCCTCCTCCTGACTGCCCTTCTTGGTTAGTTCTTACCATGACTTCCAATCTCAAACTACCCTTCACTTTCTGAAAGAAGCTGTGGTGGCTCTCTTGGCCAGAACAAATCCTTATATAATATTTGCATGGCCCGATGGAGCCCTCTCTTACAGAACTGAGCACAGCACTCACCTGCCATTTGTTTACGTAGCTGTGTAACTGTGCACCTGCACCCCAGCCTTGCTAACTATCTGAATGAATGAAGAGTGGAAACCAGCCAGCCGATTTCTGTCAATCACAGATACACCATGAGAACCTGAGTAGTTTGTTTACTGAGACATCCCAGAATCAGATACAATTCTGACACTTCGGATTCCAGATCTAATTGATTAACTGAAGAGGGGAGATGATGCTCCTGCTGTCTGGCCATAACAAACAGAAAAGAAAGATTGCTAAAAGCAGGGGAGCTCAATGTGTGTCAGACACAAGAGCAGACGCTGAGGCAGCTCTGCATGGCACTGAGAGAGAGGAGAGAGGCAGGAAAGACAGACTACCACGGAGGACCAGGGCAGAAGAGGAAATACAGGTGTGAGCCAGAGGCACAAGGCAAAAAGGACGCAGGTCAAGACCTCCAAAACACTGCTTCCCCAAAATGCAAGCGACTGCCTCAGCACAGGATCCAGCAAAAATTTCTCATGAACCAAAACTTAAACTTTTAGCAGGTGCAGAGTCCAAATGAAAATAAGAATCTCAAAAGGGCAGTGTCACTTGGTGGGATGGAGCAGGAGTGAGAATCGGACTGGACAGCAGCCAGGTGTCTTGCCTAAGAGACAGACTCAGTCCTGGACAACACAGCAGATTCTTCCCCTGGGGAAGCCTGAAATGAGTTAGAGTGTGCACATGCGCATTTAGCACTATCATGTGCCCACCACATAAAGGGCACCAAATAAACTCGAGATACACTGAGTCTGCCTTCAAGGAGCTTACAGCCTGGTGAGGGAGTGATATCATAGGCAAAAGGAACACACTAAAGCCATGTACAAGAAAGATGATGGAAAAATAAGAGCAAAGAGCCAGGTAAGGGTAGTGGGATCCACCCGACACATGCTGTTCTCTTCCTCCCCCGCCTCCTGTCTGCACTGTCCTTACAGCCACTGACCATATCGATCTGAGAAAGCCATGGCTTGCTTCTTACACTGAATTAAAATCAAGCATTAAGACACTCAGGGCAGGGTCTTGATCCTTCAGCCCCTCTCCACCTCATGGCCTTATTGTGTCTGCCCTCCATACCTAAAATACCCTGCTTTTGTACATCTCAATGCACTTATTTCTGTCTCCTGCTTAGAAAAGGAAGCAAAGAATCCCGACAGATACATTAAAAGCACCATAGGGAATGGTCTTTTAAATTAGAGCTTGGGGTGTGGCTTCGAGGTAGAACATTTGCCATGATAAGCTATCCCAAGCACCAGTAGAGAAGAATTAGCAGGCAGTGGGTGAAGTGCATGGCACATGAGTTATAGCTCATTAAAGCCACTTTCTAAAAATGAACAGGGAAGTTTATCTCCTGCTTAACTTAAATTATCGACTTGTCTGTGATTTATTTGGGGCTCTCTAAGGATCTAAACAATACTTGTGATTTCAAAACAAGACTCAAAGCAATTATATACATTTTCTGTTTCAGTTGCTAAAACACAAAATGGAAAGTATAATCCAAAATGTGGGCTATGGAACTTATTAATACATTACTAAAGGGGGAAAATCAATAGACATTTGTATTCACAAAACTAAATTGTCAAGCAGTTACAGGCAACTAATGCAGTCAGCGCCATCACACTAGCAGAGTGAAGGAGGACATTAGCAAGGCATCTTTATTCTCTGCTTTGAGAGGGCTCAGTACAGTACTTCTGATTTAAAATCAATTTTAATTTGCAGAATATGTTATTTCTTGGAGTATCTCATTTTCATATGTGCTATCTCTCATTTTCAGATGTCTTGAAAAATTTTAATTAAGGTAGGATTTTAATAAATAAAAATTGCTGAAAATCTAGTAAACAACATTTTTTCCCCTAAAAGTGGGAGGGAGGGAGGAAGTGTACATACAGTTAGTGATATCCAGACTTTTTTCTTTGTAGCAAGCAGACTGCTTCATAATGACCTAGTTTTTTTACCTTGATTTCATAAAGCCATACAGTCATCTTCCCACATGTGGGAACCTTATAGGAAGAGTCCAGAACAGCACTGGAAGTTACTGTTTCAATGATGACACTTCACTCCTCCCGGTGCTGTTTGGTGGACGCTATCGCAAGCTGACAGATGTGACAAAATACACTTTATTTACATACTAGAAAGCAGCCATCTGTAACTTTTTAAGACAGGAAGAGTTGCTCAGATAATCACAGCTTAATTCCATTCTCTATTCCCAATAATCAAGAGGAAATATTCGACCAGATGAACAAAAATGACTGAAATTTTTCATGCAAATCCTGTCTTTCAAGATCATTATCTGTAACCAACCCAAATTCTCCCCAGTATTTCCTATGACATAAGTCTTCACTTCCAGCTCCATATAACCAAAGGAAAGTGACTGCGATCTAGTCCTGTGCCACTCATGATACTTAAACACAGTACTGGGCTGTAATTAACTCAGAACACCCAAGAGTGGAAGGCTGGGGCAGGGAGTCAGCCTGGGGATTCAGGACACTTCAGACATTCATTCTGTGTTTGTGGAAGTTAGTGAACAGAGTAAATCTGGATAGAGCTGCTGGTGGTGACGAGACAACATCTGACCAGCTTTGGGTGTGATCTGGGAATGGTAGGAGTGGGTGTGGCCTTGTCAGAGGGCGTGTGTCACGGGGGTGGGCTTTGAGGTATTGTATGCTCAAGATATCACCCAATGTCTCAGTCCACTTCCTGTTGTTTCAAGATGTAGGACTCTCAGCTGTTCCTCCAGCACCATGTCTGCCTGCACACTGCCATGATGACAATGAACTGAACCTCTGAAACTGTAAGTGAGCCCCTCATTCAAATGTGTTGCTGTGGTCATGGTGTCTCTTTACAGCAATAGAAACCCTAAGACAAATATCATGACACAGAAGGATGTTGTAATGATGTATAACAAGAGAAACGAAGATGTTGCTTTGGATATGAAGGAAGGGACCATGAGCTAGGACCTAAAAGGTATGATGGTGCACACCTAATCCCAGCCCTGTAGAGGCAGAGGCAGGTGGATCACTGTGACTTTGAGGCCAGTCTGATCTACATAGTGAGTTGTACGCAAGGCAAGGCTACACAGAGAAACCCTGTCTCTAAATAAATAAAAAGTAAAGGCCTATCTGTGGACCTACGGATGAAATACAACCCTGCCAAACACTCTTTTTAGTGCAGTAAGAGTGATCCTAGACTCTGAACCTTCAGAACTACACATTCTTAATTTCATGTTGGTTTTTAAGCCTTTCATTTATTACAAAAGCAATAGGAAACTAATGTGGATCTGTGCAATCTGAAGGACCTTTCGGTTGTCCAAGCAGAAGGGGAGGGCAGAGAAATAAGAAGGATCATTTCAAATTATGGACCATCTTCTCCACTGCTGACACAGTACTAAAAAAGAAAATGCACATTCTCATATCTTTCTTATAATTTTCAAACTAGTCAAAAATCTCTACAAGCGCAGAAAGCTGTGATGACAAAATAGCCTGTCCTGATGTCCTGACCACGGCCTCCTTGGGAGGGGGAGAGTCAAGGAGCATGTAATCCAAAAAAAGAATAATTTTCCTGAATTCTGGCTATTCAAAGAAAATCAAACATCACAGATGTGGCCAACATAGAAGGTTTAAAACCTCTGGGTACCACAGCATCTCCCTGTTACCCTCTGAGCTGGCTTGAGGACTTGGCTGTTGGACTACAACTCCAGAAATGTTGGAATAAACAGTGTTCATCTTTTAAAACTAGCTTACGGCAGAAATCTGTGAGGCAGCAACTATTAAAGCTTCGGAACATGTTAATGTCATTAAAAATTCCAGAAAAATAGGCAAGGTTAGAAAAGATGACAGCAGTTGTTGAATCAATATTCTTTATCGATGAGTTTGGAATAATAAAAAAAAAAATTAGCCTTGGAAAATTAAAAGTCAGTGGAACATCAAAGACAAGTATTTGGATTTTGGGAGAAATATCCTATTCCCCTAGGAGTTCGACAAAATTACTTTTAATTTGGAAACAGAGGGCTGAAATGAAAGACCACAAACAAAAAGAAAAAAAATAAATGCACCCTTGCTTCAGAGACTTCCAAAGTTGGTGCCATACAAGGAAAAAGATGGTAATCCATTCGAAGAGCCCAGACCAATATCCAAGTAGTTCTGAATGGTCCTGAATCTAAATCCTTCATAGTGTCACTTTCAACCCATAAAAAAATGCACTTCATACTTTGAGTTTTGAATAAACAAGTTACAAAAACTAGTATATTCCAAAAGTTCATGGGGCCAGTTTCTAGTTATTTCTTAGTTACAGGGAGTTTATGAGAAGCGGAGCAGAAAGAATTCCAAAACAAGTTTCTGCCAACAGTTCTAGTCTTTTCAAACTAGCAAAGCTTTAAGTAGGGGAGAACGATGCCATTACTTCCTCTGGCCATTAGCTCAAGGCCCCTCTGCAACCTGCAGGGTCTCCCACAGGAGAGTGTAACCTCCTGGTGCTGGCAATGTAAGGCTAGCCAAAGAAATGTGAGAACTAACACCTGCAACCTCTGAGCAGGAGCTTTAAAGCTGGCAGGCAGATTCCTGTTCATTGTTCTTACTCAGCCAGGGGTTACGTCTTCATCCAGGATGCCAGAAGAGCACCGGGGTGAGCCTATGCCTACCTCTCCAGATGAATTCTATAGCGAGATCTAAAGCTTCTTTTAACCACATGTTAGTGACAAAATATGTCAGGTTTGGTTTGCTAACAAATCATAATGTATAATCTAGGGAGTTTCCCTCTTTTCCAGTCCGGTTTTTCTTTTCTTTTCTTTTTTTTAATTATGAACAAAGAAGTCACACTTTCTATCCTTGTATATCCTTATTCAAGGTCCCTTCCCCCTCCCACCACATCAGGTCATTCTCTCTTCACCACAACTCCCCACCAGTCCAGTTTTTCTAATAATTTACTTACAAGGGATATTGGCTTATATATCCAAATCTAAAACCAAGAATTTTAAGCCTGAAAGGAAACTTGATAAACATGAAATAGGAAACTTTTCTTCCAAAGGGCAAAACAGCAAGTATTCCAAGCTTGCAGGCACATGTATTCTACTGCATCTACTCTGGAGATGTAGGACAAAATAACCATAGATGAATGTGTGTGGCTGTGTGTCAATAAAACTTTATTTATAACTGTCATAAACTTGGGGCCTATTCCTTCATATTTGTCATTGAAGATTCTGAAAAGATTGAGTTGTGATCATATAGCTGGCATTTTAATTTCCTTTCTTTAGTTATTTTTCATGTGTATGGGTATTTTTGTCTGCATGTATACCTGTGTACCATGTATAGCCAGTGCCCTCAGAAGCCAGAAGAAGGTGTTGGATCCCCTGAGACTGGAGTTACAGATAGTTGTTAGTTGCCAAGTAGGTGCTGGAAATCGAACCCCCATACTGTGGAAGAGCAGCTGTTGCTCCTAAGTGCTGAGCCATCTCTCTTGTCCCTTAATTTTCTTCTGTTTCTTTCTGTTCTGGATGAAACTCTGACAGAAAACAATTGGGGGCAGGTGTTTATTTGGCTCACACTTCCAGGCCACAGTCCATCACTGAAGGAAGTCATGGCAGGATCTCAAGCAAGAGCTTGAAGTAGAAACCATGGAAGTCCCTTGCTAGCAGGCTGACAATGGCGCTGCCCATAGTGGGTGGGTCTTCCCAGATCAATGAAAGCAATCAAGACTTGCCTCAGCAACTTGGCCACAGATCAACCAGATAAAGACTCAACTGATACTCTTTACCACACCCCCACCCCTACTCTGTGATTACTGCCTCTGTCACAGTTGATTGACAAGGCTAGCTAACTAGGACAGCTGGCTGGTAGGAGGTTGCACATTTAATTTAGTATAGTTTCGTTTTTGCTTTGTGAAAAAGAATCTTTCTATAAGCCTGACCATCCTAGAACTTACTCTGTAGACCAAGCTGGCCTCAAAATTCAGAGATCCACCTGCTTTTGCCTCTTGAGTGCTGAGATTAAAGGTGTGCTCTACCATGCCCATTGAAGTTCAGCATGTCTCAGTCATGTGGTGGCACACATTTAATCCCAGCACTGGGGAGACAGAGAGGCAGGCAGATCTCTGAGTTCAAGACCAGCCTACAGAGTGAGGTGCAGGACAGGCAGGCCTGCAGAGAAACCTTGTCTCAAAAAAACAAAAACAAACAAACAAACAAACAAAAAACAAAAGAATTCATGTCTCCTGAATCTAGTCCTCAGAAGAGGCTGTTCTGTTGGATCACAAGGAAAAGAAAATTCACTTAAATAAAGCAGAGAGTACTGGGTTTTTAAAATTATGTTAAGCAGGCAACAGTTTGATTATAAATAGGGATTTGCTTTTCAAATGATTACAGTGTTTGTGAAAACAAGTAAATAGCATAAGACCAAACTCATGAACAAATGATAAATTAGCCAGCATTTTGAAAAATGAGTTTCAGTGGAAACACAATTACATGCCCCCTTCCTACAATCATCTGCACGACAGTTTATCAATCATTTCCTCTATCAACAGGACAGCTTTTGCTATTATCTTTACAGTAACTCATCTCTGGGGAAAATAGCATTTTTAAAAATATCATGAAATGAACAAGTATACAAAAGCAGCTGGGAATCACTTCTCATGTTTCTCTTCGTTGTTTCTATACTGAAGACAAACCCGCCGCGGCCCCGGCAGCAAAGCTTGAGCTCTGCCACCGACCTATCCTCACCCTTCTCGGTTTAAGTTTATTCTCCTTTCTTTAAATTTCAAAAATAATAAGCACTCACTGGGAGAAACTCAAACAGTACAGGAATATAAAGTAAAACACTCCAGGCCGTCTTCCATCCCACCCTCCAGAGTGTTAACCGGGCATTCTGTTTTTTCATCATTAACTACCGCATGTATCTGGGCAATGAAATAAAGTTACTTTTTCTAGTCACTTTGGCAAAGAAGAGGAATATGGAGTTCCCCTGGCCAGATACTCCTGAAATCGTGTTTTAAAATGCAGCAAAGAAAAATAAAATAAGTAAATAAATGCAACAAAGGGGCATGGGGGCTCTCTGTGATCTAAGAAAAGCAAGGAGCACAGCGAATCTGAATGAGGTCTGGATGTTCAGCTAAGTAACATTTCCTTTTTTAAAAATGTTTTCATTTTTTAATATGTGTATAAATGTTTGTCTACATGTATGTCTGTGCAGCACATGCATGTCTGGTGCCTTCCAAAGACAGAAGAGGGTGTTGGATCCACAGATAGTTGTGAGCCACCATGTAGGTGTTGGGAATCTGGCCCAGGTTTTCAGAAAGAGCAGCTACTTAACCACTAAACTTCTCTACAGCCTTCAAGACTCATCTTAAAAAAAAAAAATTATTACATTTTTATTTATTTAATTTGTGAGCATGGAATTGTACGCCAAAGACACTCACATGAATGTTAGTAGAAAAGTGGGAAGTGTGCCCTTTCTTTCCATCATGCTGGTCCAGAACACTCAACTCAGATGCTCAGGCTTCAGTCTATAATCTTTGCTCAATGAACCACCTGTCCTACCTCAGGACTCCCCCATATAAATGCTTCATATAGATTTATTTTATTACTTAAATTATGTGTTTATATGTTTGTACACTTTGTCCAGTGCCCTCAGAAGACAGATGTGTGAGATCTGGTGAAGCTGTAGTTACAGGTGCTTGTAAGCGTCCCTGTGGGTGCTGGAAAATGAATGTGGGTTTTCTGGAAGAGCAACAGGTGCCCCTAACCACCACACCATCTCTCCAGTCCACAATGTGTTCTTTTAAATAGCCACTATGTTGCCAAGGCTGGCCTGGAACTGAACTCATGCCTCTCCAGTGCCCCAGGTGCAGGCCACAAAGCAGGCAATCAAAGTTTGGGTTCACTAGGTAGATGGGGCTTTGATTGCTTTTATTTTATCTTGAGACCTAGACCAGGTTGGCTTCAATGTGATTCTCCTGCCTCAACCTCCTCCATGCTGAGATTATAATCCTTTTGCACTATGCCAAATGTGACCACAAACACTTCTAATGGCACTGTCTTTCCAGTATTTTCCTCTTTACTTCATGATCAGCCTCCTTTTCATGGCTAAATATACAAATGTAATTGAACTTTAAAATTTAAAAGTCAGTTGAAAAACACAGTGGCTGTGCCCTCCTGTGCAGGGCACACAAGAAATTGTGGTAGATGTGCAGCCACTTGGCTCTCTCTTCATGTAGGGAGCTCACAGCCACCACAGAGCCTCTCTATGGTGACAACCAAGAACATCTATCCCCAAGGACAGCTGGTGGGAAGGCTCTGGAAGCTGGACTTGATAGCCAAATAATACCACACAACATGAAGCCAAGAGCAACAGGCTACATTGATGGTGCCATAGGACAAACATTTAATGCCCTCTGTACTCACGTAAGACAGGAAAGCAGAAAGATCTAGCTCCTTAGACAAATGGTTTCCCCTCAATGGGGAAGGCAATGAGCAGAAGAGGTTACATTCCAACCTGTGTGCCTAAGGATTCAGGTTAGAATAAAATAATTAGTAAATGTAAATAAAGACAGGAAATTAAGCCATGCTGTAAAAACCAGCAGAGCGTGGACACACACACACACACACACACACACACACACACACACACACACACACACACCCCTAGAATACTGAGCACTGAGCAGGAGGTTGGACTTGAGGCCCACAAGTCTGAAGCCAGTGTCCAGTGTGGGCTACATATCAAGACACCATCTGGGAGGGAAGCAGTGGCTGAGGGTGTAGCTCAGTAGAGAAAGCTTGTGCAAGGCCCTGGGTTGGGGTACATGAGCAATTGAGTTTAATACTCTGCCAGAGTTGAGAGCCACTGCCCCAAAGGATGGGGGTGGTGGTGGCTGGGAATGACTCATGACATATGGACCTGATCCTCAGATTCAGTCTGGGGACAGCCACCAGCAGCAGGACCCTCTGAAGCATCTTAGAAATGCAGAACTCATGCCTCTCCAATGCCCCAGAGGTAGCAGTCTGTAGTTCCAGCTACTCAGGAGGCTAATGTGTAGCAAGAGGACCTCTGAGTCCAGAAGTTCAAAAGCACCCTGGGAGACAGACACAGCCAGACCCCACTGCAGAGGAAGAGGAAAGGAAAGGAGAGCAGAGGGAAGGAAAAACGCAGAGTCTTATAACCTACTAAAGCCTGACCTGTATTCTAGCAAGATCTCCAGCTGACTTGTGCCCATAATGAGATTTGAGAAGCACTGCAGACGTCCTGCTGCTACAGAAATATGGAAAATATGCCACATAATAAAGCATATGAATAAGAAAGAGTACAGGGAAGAAGATAAAATCAATGTTTGTGATATTAAGGCATTTCACATTAAGCATCCTATTAAAAGCCAGGCTGAGTGGCACACGCCTTTAATCCCAGCACTTGGGAGGCAGAGGCAGGTGGAGCTCTGTGAATTCAAGGCCAGCCTTGTCTACAGAGTGAGTTCCAGGACAGCAAGGGCTACACAGAGAAACCATGTCTTAAAAAAAAAATCCAAATATAAATGTACATTTTAAAGCTTGCAACCTACCCCATACTCTTTAGTTTAACAGAATCCACTCAGAGACCAAGATCCACTCCAGGGACAACGTTCAACTGAGAAACACAAATCTATCCTGTAACCTCCACAGAGCTCCAGCTTCACTGCCATATGACAAGTCTTTATGAAGAGGTGAACAGCAAAGCATGTGGCCACAGGATAAGAAGGAACCATAGGAACTAATGAGATACTGGGGGCCTTGTAGTATCAGGTAAACACCCAGTAACTGTGGATTTATCATTGCAAAGCTTTGTTTCAGGAAAGGAAGGTTTGGTGCCTGAGGGCAGGGCCCAGGTCTGAGTCTGGAAAGAATCTCAGGAATGCACCTGACGCCAAATTCGTGCCTAAAATTCAGCCAGCAGATTCAGGGTTTAGGTTAGAGCCGAAGTGTAGCCAATGGTTGCTGTATCCCATAGCCCTTTGCCCAATCATGGAATGCCAAGACATGTAGCACCCCGCTTACATAGGCTTTTCTTTAAAAACCCCCTCACCACAGGGCTTGTGGTTGAAAACCCTCCACTTCACAGGAACAAAGGGTTTTGACCTGGGTACATTTGAACCTGTTCAAAGCAATAAACTGACCCTCAAGTGTTTACATCAAATCCAGCTCCCTGGTAGTCTTTCAGGAGGGGGTTCCCTCTACATGGGTACAACATAACATTTTCAAGGAACTATTTTGAAATAGTGATATTTATTATTAGGGAAAAACAAAGAATTCTCTACATCTTAAATCTGTATAAATATTCTCTTCTGTACCCCTTGGATTCAACATGTCTTAGAGCAAAATAATAAATAAATAAATAAAATTAACAATCTTCCAACACAGTGACTTTGATTAATGTAACCTTTGAAAACAAACTTTGTTGCAGTAAAGACAGGGGAACTCCAGATCCTTATCCAGCAGCAGTCCTGGCTGGCATTATGGTCTTTATTAGCAAGGCAAATGAAATCTCCTTCCATGGCTTCTACCCATTTATTCTGGATTAAACTGATAGTAGACAAATGTCAAAATCAGAAGTGTGTGTGTGTGTGTGTGTGTGTATTCTATAGGCTTCCTTCTCCTGACGTGTCCAAAGGTAAGTCAGACTCCTCAACATTACACATCTTGTGAGAACCTCAAACTTATCAGCACACTCCTCATCATCAGCTTCTTGAATTCCAATCAAATAATAAAAGGGACTCATAAAACTGAAGTGATTTTGTCCAAAATCTTTAAAATAAAGCAAAAATATTACAAGGATCTAGGCACTTGTTTCTGCCTGGTTGGTTGGTTTGTGTGTGTGTGTGTGTGTGTGTGTGTGTGTGTGTCTTTTTGGTCTGCATTAAAGTCTATGTGCCACGTGCATGCCTGATGTCTGAGGAGACCAGAAGAGGGCATGAGTCCTCCTGGGGCTGACATTACAGACCACGGTGAGTCACCGTTGGGTACTAGGAACTGAAGCTCAGTTGTCTAAAAAGCAGCCAGTAGCTGACACCAGCCCTCTGACAACCTTGTTTTAACAAGGCACATTCTAGTTTAGTTATAAGGAAAAGCAAGTAAAGCATCAAGTTAGAGCCCTTCCTAGGTAAGGACTACATCTGGATTTGTGGTTAGGGACAGGGCTAACAGTGGCTTAATCAAGACAGTTTCTGTTGTTGCTGTTTTTCTCTCTCACAGAAAGCAAGCAAGCAAAAGTTTCCACAGGGACTCTATTATCATTAGGAACTAAGACCTCATCTTTCTTGTTCCACCATGGTCATTTCCCAATCTTGGGGCCTGGGATAGCTACTGTAAGCTTGATTCCTGCCTGGCATGCTATCATTTGGATCTTCAATATCCTCCAGAGGCCTCTATGTTAAAGGCTTAGTCTTCAGCCTGTGGTGCTTTTGAGAAGTAGGGAAGCTTCTGTGAGGTGAGCCCTTGTAAACAGAAGTTAGGAGGTGTTCTCTCTCTCTCTCTCTCTCTCTCTCTCTCTCTCTCTCTCTCTCTCTCTCTCGGCTTCCAGTTGCCACAGATGTAAGGGCAATATTAAGCAAGCACAGAGCAACACCTATGAACCCAAGTCAAATGACCCTTTCCTCATTTAAGGTGAAATAACTGTCCCGCCTAATAGTTTAATAAAAACACTGATTGGCTGAAGGCAAACAGGAAGTATAGACGGGGCTTCCAGACTATGAAAACTCTGGGAACAGGAAGAACAGAGCAGAGAAGCCAGAGAGACCAGCATAGAAGCCAGCAGATGCAGAGGACAACTGTGCTGCTCTGAGAAAAGGTACCGAGCTGCATGGCTGAACAAGATAAGAATCATGGGTAAGTTTAAGAACAAGAGCTAGCTAGCAATATAACCTGGGCCCTAGGTCAATCAGCATAAAATTAATGCAAGTGTCTATGGGACTGTGGGTCCGAACCCTGGGGTGAGGCCCTAAAGTCCAGGTCAGAAACTTCATACTACAAATGTCTCAGGCATTTTGTCACAGTGACAGAAAGCTTACCTACATGTAGTAACAGGTGAAATGAGGTGATGAAAAAAAGGCAGTCTATGCAATTGAGTTAATTCTTTTAAGATTTTTTTTTTTAATGACTTTTTTTTTTTAAACTTTATTTATTTTTTTGCCTTGGTGTATGCCTGGAACTGGAACTACAGACAGTTGTTAGCTGCCATGTGGGTGCTGGGAATCAAACCCGGGTCCTCTGGAAGAGCAGAGGGTGCTCTTAACCGCTGAGCCATCTCTCCAGCCCCTCTTTTAAGATTTAAAAACAAAACAAAACAAAACAAACCATGCAGGTGTTTTGCCTGCATGTGTATCTGTGTACTATATACATGCAGTGCTCTTGAAGGTCAAAAGAGGACACCAGATCCCCTGGAACTGAAGTTATAGACGTTGTTAGACAGCACCTGGGTGCTGGGAATAGAACCCAGGTCTCTTGGAAGAGAAGTCACTGGTACATCTGAGCTATCATCTTTTCAGCCTCTGAGTTAACAAGAATGAAACTCTCAGAAATCCCACTCACCACTAATACCTCATTAGCAGGCTAGAAACAGTTTTATAGGTTACCTCGCTGCCACACTCATCACTACCTGGTGTTCCAGTCACCAAGATGGCATAATAAATGAGCACTAGGTAGACAAATATGTGCACCTCAATCCTATTCTGTCACCATCTATGTGACCTTCAAAGGATTATCTACTCTTTGCAGGTCTTGGGCCCTTCGTCCATAAAATGCAGGAAAGAAGAGTCATATCTACTTCATAGGACTCGCGCCAAGGCTAAATAAGAAAATATGTATAAAACTAGAACACTGCCAGGCACCTAGTGCACAATAAAATAGTATCTCATTATCTGATGCATCAGAGCCCAATGTTTTTCCAAATCCTCTCCTGACCTCTGACTTCCTCTCCATTTCCAAAATTGGAAAGGAATGTATATTAGTCATTGTACCTGTTGCTAGGGCACTCTAGTATGAATGAGTCTTAGCTGTAGGGCCACCTCAATCAGGTGTGTATTTCACATCTTTCTCTTTTAAATTATGAATGAAATTTATAATGTCTTAAGGTGGTGGAATTCAGACTCTTCAAGACCAAAGGAAATCCCATTGTTCTGTAGAGCTGAAGATACCGAGGGAGTGCAAAAGAATGATCTTAGGACAAGAATGTCATTTGGTTCATAAATGCTTGCCTAGCAGGCATGAAGCCCCTGAGTTTGATTCTCAGAACTTTGAAGACCAGGACTGGTGGCAGCAGCCTTTAATCCTAGCACTTAAGATCACAAATTCAAGAATGCTTGGCTACTTAACAAGATTGAGCCCAGCCTGAAATACATGACACTTAAAAAAAAATTCAAAATAGGTCTTTGGTGCAGAATAAATTTTGTTTAATGTATGTCAGAGCATCTTATTCTGGAGTTGCTTGCACAGTGACTTCGTTCACTTTAAACATTACAGAAGTTCTGGGGAGCAAAGCTGAAGTATAGAAACCAACAGTCATCACCAATGCCAGAGACCAAAGTCAGCATCCACAAGAAACAAGAAGAGCATACATCCCTGATACTGAATAAAGATGGCATTTCACCTCTGTGGTCTTCCTGGAGCCCAGTCTAATCTTTAGAGAAACAACAAGGGGCCAGGAAGATGGCTTAATGTGTAGGAACCTGAGCTTGAAGCTTAGCCCACATAAAAGCCAGATGAGAGAGTACATCTATAATATAATATAATCCTAGCACTCCAAGACAGAAAGGAGACAAAGTAAGAGTTACCCAGGATCTATGGGCAAGCTACCCTGCACAGCACAACAGCAAAAATGAGAGATCGTGCCTCTGCTTCAACAAGGGGAAAGATGAGAACATGCCTGTTTGCAGCACATCCATAGCTGCACTTTCTCACACAGCAAATAAATAAAAAGTCGTTTCTCAAACTTTGAACTAAATCAGACAAATCCCAGTAGAGACATATCAAAGACATCAAAATCAAGGAAAACCCAAGAAGTCTAAAGAGACTCAACAAGCAGGTGGGACCCTACAACACAATACGGACAGAAAGCAAAAGCTAAGGAAATCTGAATTGTCTGGGCCAGTGGCTGAGCTTCTGCTCAGCATGTGCAAGACTCATCCAAACACTAGTCCTCCACTCAACACAAAACCTGAAAGCAAAATCTAAGGCCCGGAAAGATGCTGTAAACTACTAAAGGCTACAAAGCTGCACGAGATGGGATTAGATGCAAAGCTAAAGTTTTAATTGAAAGCAGAATGCTTATGTTCTCCCCAGTGATAAGCCCATAACGTTTCAGAAGTGTGTGGGTCATAGAGGAGAAGGCAAAGAAGAATAAGACGACACACCCTAGTCAGGCCTGGCTACAGGGCTGGCACACCCCCAATGCCCACACTATAGACACTGAATTACAAATCAGCTGCAAAGCAAGACCCCAAGCTCTTTATGATATCCCTAAAGGTCATGAGAATATTTTCTCTGTAATGCTGCATTAGGATATTCCTAGAACATTGCCATACATAAATATTTATGAAGTTATTGGTGTTTTTTTGTCGGCCTTTTGCTATTTTTAAGTGTTTATAAAAGACTTGCTGTTCTTGCTAAGGATTCAGGTTATGCTCCCCACACTCACATAGTAACTTACAATAGTCTGTATCTCCACGAGACCCAATATCCACTTCTGGTCTCTACAGGCACCAGGGCTGTGCATGATGCACATACACAAAAGCAAACACATATATACACACAATTAAAAATATACATTAAAGGAAGTGTGGGATAAAGGTACAGTTTTTACGTGTATTATGAAATGTGAAAATAAAAATGTCAGCTGTTTAAGCTTAGAAAAAAATTTGAAAAAAAGAAGAGGAGAAATTTTTTTAAAAAGCAAATGACAGTGTGAAGCAGGTGTGTGTTAGCACTCATGGGCAAAAATTTGAAAAAAGAAGAGGAGAATTTTTAAAAAAAAGGCAAATGATAGTGTGAAGCAGGTGTGTGCGTGCACTTGTGGGCATGAAGCTTCCCTAGGTCCCTTCCTTAGGGTGCTTCTCTAGGATACTCAAAGCCCTGGGTTTGATCTCCAGGACTGAGGTGAGGAAGAGGAAGGAAACTGTCACCTTCTGATTTGTGGAAAAATCAGTCACGGAACAAACTTCATTTGAGACAATAATGAAAGCTAAATATTACTATTGGGCCATGTCAGAATAACCTGCATAGGGACAGGAGAGTTGGCTTAGCAGTTAAGAGAACTTGTAGCTCTTTCAAAGGATCCGGGTTTTATTCCCAACCCCCACATGATGGGGTTGGGATTCCCCATTACAACCATCTAGAACTCCAGACATGCCTCTGTGGGCACGAGGCATGTGGTAGATAGACCTACAAGCAGGCAAAACACCTATACCCACACTAATGATGATGGTAATAATAATAATAATGGTTTATAGAATGCCAAGATGAAGACCCAGTCTCAGGCTTTGAGAGTCTGGTAGGGCGACTAAGGTATTTCAAAGAGAAGAGAGCATTTCACAGCAACCATATCCAATTGTTAAGTCATGACACTGCATGCGCCTGTTGCTTCTTCTGCTGATAACAACAACAAAAACCCTCACAACTAGCGTGTTTTGGTGGTACACATCATTAATCCCAGCATTCCAAAGGCAGAGACAGGTGGATGTCTGTGAGTTCAAGGCCACCTGGTCTACAGAGGGAGTTCCAGGACAGACAGAGCAGTTACATAGAGAAACCATGTCTCAAAAAACAGAAAACAAAAACAAACCAAGACAAACAAGTAAACAAAAAAACCCAAACAAACAAAAAACTCTCACAAGTAGTCCCCAAATGGGACAGAAATTCAGAATTAACTAAGTATCAGTTACTTTAGCAATATGGAAAAGCAGACATAAAGTAAACACTGATAGCTACAAATATTTATAACATGTCTGGCTGTGCTCTAGGACTATCACAATAAAACACTACAGAGAAAATACTCTCACGATTTATTGTAGGGATAGCATTTATTAACTAGGAAGAGGAAGTGGACACGATTATAAAGGAAAACCTCAATTAGTCATCTACATTAAAATGAGAGCTATTGACATCAAGAGACCACACAGAAAATGATAAGTAAACAGACAAGCTTCAGAGCAGAAAATATTTGCACACATACAACTACTCACAAAATGTTAGATACCTTAGTTTTTTTTTTAAAAAAAAAAAAAAGAAAGAAAAAGAAAAAAAGAAAGAAAAAGCCAAAAACACTCCAACCATCAATAAAAAGAATAAACAAAAAGCATAATGTATCTACCATATCTTCTTAAAGTGTGAACTGCAACCTTGCATGTGGGGTCACATAACTGAATGTGTATTTTCAAGAATAGTAAAATGTTTCTGAATGTGCTAGAGCCAGAATAAATTCGAAGTCAAATGTGCAATAGACTCAAGGGTTTCTAACAGTTCTTTCGTGTGTTACATGCCTAGACTTCATTGCAGCCCTGATTCTGAGCATATACTATACATACATACACAGTCTACACCACACATGAGCCTGCACCACACCAACCAGAGCCTGCCCCATCAGCACACCAGTCAACACCAAACACTTCCTCAAACACCTTGGCTCAGATCTGAGATTACTTTATGTTATAAATTGCAGGGTTTCTCTTTTCTTTCTCTCTTTCTTGCTGTAGATGAGAAGTTTCTGCTTTTATAGAAATAACATGAATTATAGAAAATAAAGACTCAATATTTTCTTAGACCCATTCTTCAGCATGTATCAAATTAGTATATATTTGAATTGCATTATGGTAGAATGTTTTGCTTTTAAAATTGCCATTTGAGATACTGGCTTTTTAATTTTTTTTTAAAGTATTAAATGGGGCTGGGTGGTGGTGGCACAGACCTCTAATTCTAGTATGTAGGAGGCAGAGGCAGGTGGATCTCTGTGAGTTAGAGGCCAGCCTGGTCTATAGAGCAAGTTCCAGGACAGCCAAGGCTACACAGAGAAGCCCTGTCTCAGAAAAGCAAACAAAAACAACAAAACAAAGAAACAAACAAAATCACTAAATGAATTTTGTTTTGGGGTTGGAACAGAATTTCTAACAATCTGTGAAACAGTCCTAACCATGGTGCCAGTTACTCCTGACTGTATGCTTCTATGAGCAGCATTTTTAGCACTGACAACCATAAAATCAAAATACCTAACTCTGAAAAACACTGGAGATGCTCTGACATCTAGCAGCACTAACATTTCAGCCAAGATTTCAAACATAAAAAACCAAATCCAGCTGATTAGTATGTAAATCTGCTTTTCTCTTTAATAAGTGGGATAATTACATGTATATCAAAGAATTGTTTCAACATAAAAATTCTTTAAGATTTCTTATCAGTTAATATTTTTATAGGCTTATACAACCAGGGATGCATAAAAATTTCCTGGTCCAAAAAGAGTGTTAAATGAAAAAATATTTAAGAAGAACCATTCTATACAATGGCAATAAAAACCCTACAGAAACCTGAGACATTATCAGTTTTACAAACAATGCTGACTGGAAACAAACAAAAAACCACAATGCTCACTCTGATGTCAGCATGGTTTCCTCAGTCAACATTATCCCTTCCTTTTCCTCTCTCTTCCTCCAGAAGAAATTGTCCAACCTTAGCTTTGCTGAGGGCAACTCTACATCCTAATGCACCTAACACTTTGGAGTTTCCCGGGAACTTTCCATTTTAAAAGTAAAGGTCATTTCAGGAAACCTGGAAAGAACTGGTCACCTGGGTACTTCCTCTGCCCTCCTGGTGGTCCACTTCACCAGCACTGACCAGTGTGAGACGGCAACACCAACACACCAGACTTAGCTGGCAGATCAGTGAAGAATTGCTGGCCATTAGCAAGAATGAAAAAGTCAAGAACAGAGAACGCTGTTGACTACAGGCTGGCCCACACCACATAAATCTGCCAGGGATTCCTTTAAGCTGCCAAGAACCCCAGAATGAAAAAGTAAGGTTATGTGCTAGTCCGAGGATCCCTCTGTGTTTACCTCATTGTTTTTCAACTGATCTGTTCAAAAGAACCCCTCAGAATGCACGAGAAGCATCAAAATCTCTGAGAGCACATTAAGAGCCTTCGGGATCAGCGCCTGTGAGATGGCTCACAGGTGACTGCTGACCCGAGTTTGATCCCACATGGTAGAAGGAGAGAATGGCTCCAGAATGGTCCTCTGCCATACAGAGAAAATAAATGACACATTTTAATTGTTTTTAAAAATGAGTATTTTCAGGCCTTAACCCAAGGGAGCAATCAGTAGTCTGACTGTCCAACCCCCATAAGGCAATTTTGGTACACAAAGAAAAAGTTTGAGAATCACTTGATTCACACACCCACATTTGTCTTCCTTGCTTGAGACTGACATTTAGTGGGTCAGGGAGTTGCTCCAATAATTAAAATATGCCTGGATTTTATATTAAAACTGTCAAGTGAGGCAATTAAGGATTTCATATCAGCCGTGGATATCTCACATGGTACCAGGTTGAGAACAGTGCATGGTCCACGCGCATCCGTGCATGGTAACCCTCTCTGCCCACCATCCACTCACAAATTAATGTCAACTAGGCAGCTTCTCCAAGTCTGCAGAGTCTCACTTGGCTTTCTTCTTCCTCCTTTGCTTCGTCCTTTTGTTCTCTCTCTCTTCCTCCTCTCTCCCACCCCTACTATGTTAATATGTTTCTGTGTGGTTCTCTTAATCACTAAGAGAAATCAGGAATCACAGAAGTAATGGGTGTGGGAGGAAATAGAATAGTAATAACAATAACCACCAAAATACGAGGAAATGGTGCATCGGGTGCCCTAGGTAAGATCTTAAACTTGTAATAGCCATGTTAGCATTGGTAAGGCCCTGGGTTCAATCTCTAGCATGTCCTGTCCCAACAAACAAACAAACAAAAAACCTGAGAAAACTTAGATAAATATTTTATAAAGAAGGTAAAAGCCAAATCAATTAACTTCCTATGTGTAAGATGAAATGTTGATTACTAAAATCATTTTTGCTTTCTAAGGATACCCTGTACCTGTCATCTAAGAAACACAAAACAAAACAGGAGCATGGTACTTTAAAAAGCATGATCTGGTGTTATATACCTATAATTCCACCACTCAGAAGACTGAAGCAGAAGGATCATTAATTTGAGGCCGAACTGGGCTGCACAGCACGACCTTGGAAAACTACATTCAGGATGATTCTACTTAAGCCAAGTTATAAACTTAATATTGGATAGGATGTGTGGGGTAAATTTTAAAGACAAAATAAAAAAGTTTTTTTTTGTTGTTTGTTTTCAAATAGCAAGTGGTAGAAGAACACTTGCCTAGTATACACAATAGCCTGGATTCAGTCCCTAGAAACACACACACACACACACACACACACACACACACACACACAAAGGTTTTAATGGTCCACTATACAGAGAGAAGAGGCAATGTCTGGAAGGGATAAAAGCATGATTCTAAGGAATTAATATTCTTTTTCTTACTTTTGTGTAAGTTAGAAAAGGGCTTACTTATAATTTATTGTAAGTACGCTGCAAGAATACATATATTTATACAACTACACATAACTTAACAGGGCGAGAAAGCTCACTGGCTGTTTTCAAGTCTGCAAGCCCCTGGCTATGGCATCGGGTTTAGAATGGAAACCAGCAATGTGACAGAGGAAGAAGAAACCCTGAGAACAGACAGAATGAACTACTATAAGGAAGAAACAGGGACGCCAGGCCTCTGAGTCACTTCATACTGGGAAGGGGACACCATCAAGCACAGGAGTTAATGCCCAAGCTTGGTAAGGAATGCAAAGTGTTTGAAAACATGGTAATAAATTTGGTGGGAGAAGCACCCGCATAAAGCATGTCAACTATTAAATAATTTATCTCCAAGACAATAAAACCTAAACTTGTAAGTTTGACCCTCTTACCCACTTGGAATTGCTGTCCCCTCACCTCTTTTTGAAGAAAAAACATATTAAAGATAAGAAAGCTGAAAACAGCAATTATTATAGAACCTAACTAGGCCCTGGCAGCCCTCAGACATTATAGAACAAGTAGAAAGCTACAAAACTGCCATTTGTACCGGCCTTGGGACAAAACACACTGAGGAAATATTGAACTTATATCTGGGTCATGTCTAGTTTAAATTCCAACACAGATCTCCACAGTGCAGTCCTTTGTAAGAGTGAAGCTTTTTGCTGAAAGGTACCAGGAATCCAAGAATCCACATTTTTTAAATCTGTAAAGCAATGGAGGACACATCTTGGCAAACGTATTTCATGGTATTCTCAGAATCATTTACTGAACAATTACGTGTTATTTCACTTTGGGTGACACTGAACAAAATGGCCAGAGATTATCAGTTGCTCTTAATGCTGACAGTCAGCTGTCTTTACTCTGAAGAAAAGGCCCAATAGCAGACATAGGAAGTTATTTTTAAGGTTCCTGTTCTTTTATTATTATTATTATTAAAGATTATTATTAAAGATTAATAATTATTATTATTAATAATAATAAAGTCTCATTTTTTTATCCATGTATCCCCTTGTTCAAACTCCCTTCCGCTTCTCCCCCAAGGTTCCTGTTCTGATCAACTTTTTTTTCTTCTTATCCCATTTTCTGCCCTCCATTTCCACAGACCCAACTTTCTCCTGGTGGTCATAAAAAAGCACCTCCCAGTTCACTTTCTTTTCTTTTCTTTTTTTTTTTTTTTTAAACTTATTTATTTATTTGTCTTGGTGTTTGCCTAGAACTGGGAACTGGAACTACAGACAGTTGTGAGCTGCCATATGGGTGCTGGGAATTGAACCCTGGTCCTCTGGAAGAGCGGCCAGCACTCCTAACCGCTGAGCCATCTCTCCAGGCCCTTTCTAAGGAGACTCCCGCCTGGTGAATGGATTTCGCTGGAACCTTCCCAAATACTTCACCTCTCAGTATCATCCCATAGGCTAATTTTCCCCTCCAGTAGCAGATAACTGAGGTCAGCCAGCTGGAACCAAAAGCCCAATACTTTCCTCCCCACTATGTTAGACTGAAAAACAACAAAAACACCCTAGGAAAACAGGAGGGTAGATCTACATTTAATCTTACACTTACCCATCAACCTATTGGTTGGTGCAGCGTTTTTGAGCCCCAAATCACAATCATAAAGGTAACTATAGGCCCCAAAATGATCCCCAGTCCAAAAGAACTCCCTTCTCCGATACTGCACTGGGCACTCCCCTTTACCTCGGGGAGGGTAGTTTCAACAAATGACTCTCAAGCAGAAAATTGGTGCCATGGGGGAGGGAAGGAAGGAAGGGACCAGAGGTCCGAAGTTCACCACACTGCCCCGAGACTTGACTCACTTTGGGCACGTGGCCTGAGCAGGTAGAGGTGGTGCAGGCGAAACCATAGGGAGAGGTCGTTGTCGTCGGAGAGAGCAGACGTAGCTTGTTCTCCATGGCCTCCACCCACAGACAAGTAATCACCGAGCCACAAGACCCAAACCAGCAGCCTTGGATTCAGTTTGCAGGAAAAATTTGGAGTTTTAGCGCCAAGGCTACTTAGCAGGTAAGGAAACAATCTGAATTCCCTCGGGTTCGGCCCGAAAAGGAGACGAAGAATGGAATGGCCACTGTCCCGCCCTGTCGCCCCCACGAGTTAAAAGGTGTCAGTCCCTCCAGGCTGCAGCGAGCATCGAGAACTGCTGCCGCGGGGCAGGGCGTGAGTGGCCACAGAGAAGCCAGGTCCTGGGCGCTCCCCACCCCCGGGTGGCCCTGGTCCCCTCGCGTCTCACCTGCAGCCGAGTGGCCCGGGAGCGCTCGGCTCCGGGCGCGGCGCGGGCCCCCAAGCTCCCTGCGCTCTCGCAGCTCTTCCTCCTCGTCCTCCCGCCGCCGGCCCTCAGCCATGGGCGAGCCCGGGGACGGCGGGCGAGCTGCGGGCAGCGGGTGCCCCTCGCCGGAGCGTCTCCGGGAGAAGAAGGGTTCCACCTGCAGCGCCCGGAGCTGGGGCGCGGGCCCGGCCGAGCTCCCCGCCTCCTGGGCACACACCGGCGGCCTGCAGCTCCTCGGCTGGCTCTCTCCGGTCGCTTCCCGTCCTATCCCCTACCCCGCCCCACGGAGGTCCAGCCTGGGATCGGGCGGGCTCCCGGCCGGCCTCGCCTCCTCGGGGAGGGGTTACGGGCTGCTGAGGCCGCCCTCCAGCAGCACAAGCTGGAAACACCCCCGAACCCAAACAGACTTGCACAAAATAAATAAAGGGGATAGCGAGGAGAGAGAGAGACGAGGAGGCCTGGCCTCTTCCTGCCCTTTCACAATATCCCGGAGTCAACAGGAAACCCATTTGCTTGACACTTAAACAAAAGGGGGAGGAACCGGTTCCAAGGCGAGCTAGGAGAGATGCGCCAGCTGGAAGAGGCTGAACTTCACTTGGGGCGCACCACCTAGAGTTGTCTGGACTCTGGGAGTTCTGTTTCTGTGTCTGTCTTTCTCTTCTTCCCCCCCCCCCTCACCTCATCCCTTTCTAGGGCATGTGGCTTAAATTGGCCTTGAACTCCTAATCATTCTTCCTCTGCCTCCCAAGTGGTGAGATTACCACCACTAGGGACCAGGTTTTTGTTTCCTTTTTGGCAATGAAGCTACTCTGTGATACATATCATTATAGATTAGTCCAAAGCATAAAGTGAGCAACAGCAAGGATAAGCCTCCATGTACGGGACTTCGTGGGTGATAAAGATGTGCCTTGTGTCTGAGTAAGTCTATCAGTTGTAACAAATGTACCATTGTATGGCGGATGGTGGGAAGGAGGGAAACTAGGCATGTGGGGGTCTGGCACGGCTTTTACACCGGTTTCCGTGTTACTGAGAACATAATACTGATCTAAACAATAAAGTCTAACTTCTTTTACATACTAGATAGGATTTGGGATTGGAGTGAGATTCGCCAGCATGGGTGAGGCTTATTTCTGGCACTGTAAAAAAATAAATACATACATAAATGAGTAAAGCCTCCCTGTATTTCAGCTAATCGAGGGGTAGGAGAAGGCCACAATCCCCAGAAGTTCAGGAAGAAATTGTGTTTAAGGAGTCCCGTACGTGATTATTTGCAGAGAGGTAATTTGGCCAAGTGGTGGGAGAGCTGGTTCTCAAGTCCGAGGCTGTAATTAGAAGCACTTACCTGTGGGGCCTACCCTATGAACAGTGCTCCAAAGCTGGAAAGTGGAATGTAGCAAAAGTCATTGTGTGTACCCTGCAACACACATACATCTAAGGTTCCCTAGGTGCACATACAAAACTTCACACAGAGGCCAGATTCTGGAATGTCACAAAAAGATACCGAAACCCTTAGGAAAGGGCTGCGTGGGATGAAGAGGCCTTTATCTGCAGCCTCCTGCTGTCTTTCTGAGAGCTTGTGAGAGTTCCCAACATTCAGCAAGCTAGAAAAAGAAAGAGAGAGGGGGTCACCGGAGGCAGAAATACTGTTGCTTTGCCTTTGCAGTGATAACCATTGCTGCCTGAGAAAAGTATTTCTGTTTTTAGGCAGATAAGAACAAAATTCAATTTTAAGAAATTGAGGTCAGATTCACACGTTACAATGCTGCTACTATGTAAGCAATTAAATAAGTGGATTCTTCGATAGTTGAAAATGAAAATGGGGTGACAGCATTCTGAAGTCTCAGGACTGTCCTAAGTGTTTGGGCTCGCTTTAAATAGAAGTGTATCTGTCATTGACCTTCAGGAATGAGGAATAATTTGGAGGTTCCTCCCTGACAGCAGCTTGGCTATTGGGATCAGTCTAGTATTTTCAGAGCTTAGTTTGAAGATCCCTGAAATTTTCCTGTGTCTTCCATGCAGAACTGAGAGATCCACACCCTCTTGGGGGTGAATGCTTACACTCAAATTTAATAAACATTTTATCTAACTACTGTGTGCCGAGAACCACACCAAATGATCCCTTGAATAGACCAAAGACATGGATGGTTACTGTCAGGAACTACTGTAGTGCTTTCCATATAGATATTTGCCATTTTAAAGGAAAAAGATACATTCTTTGTTCTCCAATAAAAGAGAAAGAAGGTTGTAGAAGGCTGTCCTTGAACTTGCGACTGTTTGTTGCCATTTTGATCAGAACTGCATGATCACATACAAACAACCCTCAGATGGGGCCTCTTGCATTCCTTCATAGAATGGTGGGGGGGGGGGTCACTAGACTGTCTAGACTCTCACCCGAGCTTCCTGCCCTCAGGCCTACACCACCCCCTCAGTGGTAGGTAACTCTGCCACAGCTGCACATGGTCTTAGGAGGTTCTGTCAGGTACAGGAGGTAGAAGAGGAACAAAAAGGAGGCTTCATCATCAGTGCAGCTGTGGAGAAGTTGTCGTACGTTGGTGCAGTTTCTTGGAGACATCTGTAAGTCACTCCTGGAAGTACAATTAACTGATTGGCTCTTTGAGCTACACTTGGATAGAATCATTCTACTGGTTATTGGTATCTTATCTAAGCTGAGTAGATTTATGCCTCCCCAGGAAAAGTTAATGCAACAAAGACCTATCCAATTTACTGCAAAGCAAAAGTTTGCAAAGCAACAAGGAAGATACAGTCACAGACAAGGGTGATAAGCTAATTAAATGAAAAAGAAATTGTTTTTATGACTGAATATCCCTGTATAAAATAAACTTGACCCCTTACCTCTTATCATCTACAAAAATTAGCAACTCTATGTAAGATTTCCAGTACCGGGCATGATTTCCCTCTTGTTGAGAGAGTCTTAAGTTCAATTAGACCTATTGATTATCATGAAGATGTGTGTGTCGGTATGGGAATGCTATGGTTATTGTGCCATGCTGTCATTATTGTGGTTCCTAGGTGTCATATTTAGCTAGGACTACTGGTCGTTTTTCTTTGGAAGCTTGCAGAGTGCCTTCTGCTACCATGGAAACCCCAGGTCCTCAGGGAGGAGACTTTCAGGTCAGATCCAGCTCTGACCTGTGGATTCATGGATTTTGGAGGAGAACTGGCTTGGTTAATGTTTCTATTGCTGCAACAAACACCATGACCAAAAAGCAAGTTGGAGAAGAAAGGATTTTATTTGGTTTACACTTCCAGATCATAGTTCATCACTGGAAGAAGTCAAAACAGGAACTCAAGCAGGGCAGGAACCTGGAGGTGGGAGCTGACTGACGCAGAGGCCATTGCTTGCTCAGTGCATCTTCTTATAGAACTAAGGACCAGCAGTTCAGGGATGATATCACCCACCCTTGGCTGGACCCTCCCCCATTGATCACTAAATGAGAAAATGCCTTACACCTGGATCTTACCGAAGCATTTTTTCTCAACTAAGGATCCTTCCTCTGATGACCTACAATTTATTTCAAGTTGATACACAAACCACCTAGTACAATTGTCCCCTTGTCAACTTGATACATAAACACATCACTATTAAACCACAACCTTTCCTTTCTTATTTATCCCCAATATCATTAATAATTAAAAAAATCCCAGTTTCTACAAATTCTAACTGTATTAGAATTGGAGTCTCTTTAAAATATCCAATCTCTTAAAAGTTAAAGTAGGCTCCCTTAAAAATCAAAATTAAATACCTTCTTTAAGATGGAAGAACCAGGGTTCCATCACAGTCTGAAGCAGAAAACCAAACTGCCAGTATAAATAACTCAATGTCCAGTTATCTGGGATTTACTCATGATCTTCTGGACTTTTCCAACAGGCTTGGGTCACTTCTCTGGCTCTGCCCTCTACAGCACACACAGTTTGTCCTCTGGTCTCCAGCTGGCTCCACTCCACCCTGGAGTTTGCTGGGAGAGTGTGTCTCAGGAGTATCAGATGTTACACCCGTAAAGTCTCACCAAGGGGACTGCTCAAACATGACTGAGCAGGGGACCCATCAGACACCTGTGGGGATGCTCTCAAGGCCTCAAGACAAAGAACTACAGGTAACTGAGGACCATGGAGACTGGAAGAGCACACAACTGGTTAACCAATACCAAGTGTCAGCCCTGAAAACACAGACAAGAAACATTATACTCCTGATCAGGGTGTTTTTATGTATTTAAGAATCTCTCTTCTGTGTGTGTGTGTGTGTGTGTGTGTGTGTGTGTGTGTGTGTGTACATGTCACAATAATTAAAGAAAAACTGAATTTGAAATAGAGCAAGGGGCTGGGCACATACCTTTAATCCTAGCACACAGGAAGCAGAGGCAGGTGGATCTCTATGAGTTCAAGGTCAGCCTGGTCTACAGAGGAAGTCCAGGACAAGCTCCAAAGCTATACTAAGAAACCCTGTCTCAAAAAGCCAAAGAAGGAAGAGGAGGAGGAGGAAGAGGAGGAGAAATAGAGCAAGGGGTTGTGAATGGGAGAGTTTGGAGGGAGGAAAGTAAATGGGGAACAATATAATTATATTAAAATCTCAATTTTATGTATTTTTAAATTTAATGTATTTGATTGATCTACCCCAGAGGGGAAGAGCTGGACACGGAAGTGCAAGCCTACACTTGGGAGATGAAGAAAGGAGACCTATATCAAAGTGAAGAGCATTTGGGGAAGACATACAGTGTGGACCTCTGGCTTCCACAGAGGTACATCCACATGAACACACACACACACACACACACACACACAGAGAGAGAGAGAGAGAGAGAGAGAGAGAGAGAGAGAGAGAGAGAGAGAGAGAGAGAGAGATCTATAGGAGTTTAATCCGGGTGGTGGTAGCTCACTCCTTTAATCCCAGCACTCAGGAGATGTTAATGTAACATGCACACAATCCACACACAAAAACATCTAATAAAAATGATAAATTAGCCTAGTTTTTAAAATTGGCATTCACAAGCCAGCACACAGAGCCTGATGATGTGAGTTTTATCCCCAGGACCTACATGTAGAAAGAGAAAATCAGCTCCCAAAGTTGTCCTCTGATTCTCCACATGTCCCTATGATGTTCCTGTACCCACACACTGATATGCAACAAATAAACAAATGTAAAGTTAAAAACAAGAGACCATTAAGGCCTTTGACTATTATTTTTAAAAAAGGCATTCTCCAAATTTTCAAAGGAAGGCAAATACATAAAAGGAGCCAGGTGTGGTAGGGCATACTTGTAATCCCAGCAGAGGCAAGAGGATTGTGAGTTTAAAGCCATCCAGAGCTCTATAGAAAGACCTGGTCAAGAGAAGAGAGAAAGTAAAAGAGAAGGGAAGGGAGAGAGAGAGAGAGAGAGAGAGAGAGAGAGAGAGAGAGAGAGAGAGAGGGAGGGAGAGAGGGAGGGAGAGATTGTGGAATATCTCTTTACACTGTGTGAAAATGTGTTACTGTGATTGGTTTAATAAAGAGCTGAATGGCCAGGCATCACACACACACACACACACACACACACACACACACACACACACACACACACACACACGAGAGACAGAGAGATGGAATAGCAAAGAACAAGTACACATTCTTACTTTAATTTGTTCCTAGGGACATGTAAATAAAAAAAAAATATGCAACATACCACTACAATTGTTAATCTTTTTTTCTAAAACTTAATGTAAGTGGATGATCGGAATACCTCACAAGTGCCTGGGAATTGTAAAATGGCATTTCCAGTTTCGGGAACAGCTTGACAGTTCCTCAGAAAGTTAAACTTAGAGTTAACACTTTACATAGCAATTATGATTCCCAGTGAATATCTAAAAGATACAGTCAATTGCAATTAGGGCCCTCAAAATCATGTACATAAATGCTCTTAGTAGAATTTCCTTAATACGTTAAAAGTAGGTAAAACTAAACATTCATCAGTTGGTGAGCAGATAAACAAAATGTGGTATATAGAGAATTATTTAGTCATAAAAATTGAAGAATGGATACGTTACCTCATACATGAGCCTTGAAGACATTATACTAAATTAAAGAAGCCAGTGACAAAAGATTCCTGTGATATGTGATCGTATTTACATTGCATGTCCAGAACAGTTAATCTATAGAGACCAAATGCAGCTTAGTGGTAACCAGGGTCAGGCAGGAGTGGAGATGTGTTAGTGACTTTTGTGTCTCTGTGACAAAGTAAAGGAAAAGCGATGTCAGTGAAGAAGGGTCTACTGTGGCTCATGATTTTAGGGTACACTCCATGGTGAAAGTTCATGGGGCTCACATCTCCACAGATGGAGCAGTGGAGAAGAGATTCTGACACTCAGCGGGCTCCCCTCTTCCTCCCAGAGTGTGCTAGCCACATCCTGGGTGGGTCTTCCTTCCTTGGGTGTACTTCTCTGGAAATGCCTGTGCAGACATGTCCGAGTGTGCCTCTAACTCCAGTCAAATTGACACTAAGCCTAAGTCAGCACAGGGAATGCTAAGGTCAGGCTTGAATGTAGTGTCCCTACAGATTCTCGTGTTTAAACACTTGGCTCCAGCTCATGGAACTGCCTGGGGAGGTATTAGAGCCCTTGAGATACAGGGCCTGGCATACAGGTCACTAGGGGAAACCTTGAGAGTCATAATAACCCCATTTCTAGTAAGCTGTCTGCTTTCTGACCCATCAAGATATTTTAGTTCTAAAATACAGATATTAATTTTATGATATGTTAAATAAACTGAAAGACAAATTTCTTGGTATATAAGTTGTATATTTCAATAAAGCAATTTAAAATGAAAGATAACCACTCTACCACAAAAGCACAGGAAACAGAGACCAAAAAAAAAAAAAATCAAATAGGAATTACAAGCAATAGCAATTCAGTTGTATGAAAGAAAAAAAAAAAAAAAAACAAAGGTGGTCAGCTACTTGCCTGTGATGGCTGTTCTTGGTTGTCAACTACACCTAAAACTAACTAAAACCCAAGAGGCTGGGTATATCTGTGAGGGATTTTGTTCCTTCATTAAATCTTTTGAAGAGGGAAGACCACTTCTGATCTGGATCTCTTGAGGTGGGAAGAGCCAACTTTAATCTGGGTCATACCTTCTGCTAATAGCCTGTATGAAGGATAAGGAAACAGGAAGCTTCCTCACTTTGCCTGCTTGTTTTCCCTCTCATTGGCAAGTCTATTCCTTCACTAGTATTAAACCTACTTATCTGGGATTCCTGTGTAGACCTAAGACCAGCTGAGACATCCAGTCTCATGGACTGACCGACTGTTGGATTCTTGGACCTCCTATTGCTAGACAGACTTTGATAGACTAAGTGGACCATAGCATGTATCATATCTAATAAATCCACATATATATTGGATTTATTGTTATAAATATACAGTATATTATATGTTAATATATGTGATACATTAACTTATGTAATGAACATGAAATATAATATATAGAATGCATTTAATATATACTCATATAAGTTAATGCAATATGATATATTTTGATGTATTTAATATATATTAACTTATATAATGAGTATATCGTATAATATATAATGAATATATTATATATATTATATATTACATTACATACTCACTATATAAGTTAAGTTTCCCTAGAGGACCCTGACTTGCCAGGATCTGTCCTTGGTTGGACAGGTCCCAGCAGAGGATGTAAGGAGTCATCAGGAGAAGTGAGCCAGGCATGATGGTCAGGAGAATCTTGAGGCCTGACTGACTTACAGAGTACTTTTTTTTATTTATACAAAATTTAGTGAGCTTGGATAAATTCATGTTGTTTCAAAACATAGATCATATCATTTTTGCTTTTGGATATGTGATTCACTTTTGCTTTTAATAAACTATGTCATCATTAATAAACTATGACAGAACAGAGTTATCATTTTCAATTATTTTCCCTCAAGTTTTGACAACATTGATGAACAAAGTTACATTTTTTTCTCATTAACCCATAACTCCATTCTTAAGAATCTAGAGGCATATGACAAGCTAATACCTTTGGTTGCTTCAAGGATGCTAGACTAAAGTAAAATCTTCAAGCCAGTCCAGACATATTGCCATGTTCCAAGAAGTGTATTATTAAAGATCACAGTGCCCAAGAAATATCCGTAGGCTAAAGCTACTGCAGTTATTTTGTTATTTTATTTTTTTTCCTGGAGCTGAGAACTGAATCAGGGCCTTGCACTTGCTAGGCAAATGATCTTCCACTGAGCTAAATCGACTGCTAGCTACTGCAGATATTATGCAAATTCTGGCACAATATAGTGCTTATATTTTATATTTTTATAGAATTTGTTTATTTGTCTAATCCTGGCATTCTGTTATTCTTTGGTTATAAGACATCACAGTGACTTTGCACGTGCTAACTTTTTTTATATTTTTGATTGTGAGCCTAGTCTTTAATGACTCGGCCATCTCTCCAGCCCATGCTAACTTTTCTAAGAAAGGAATTCCTGACATCTCATTCTTTTATCATCTTTCCATTCCATATTTTGCTCATCAATATAAGTCTCTGTGTAGGGCAGAGGTAGCTTCAGCTAATCTAGCTTTGTTGCTATATATGTCACGTAATTTCTGGAGTGCATAGTGGGAAGAGGCTTGCAGTCTGACCTGTGGCCAACTCCTCTAGCCCACCAAACCTTGTTGACCTTCTAAAGTTTACTTTGTTTTGACTATATTATTCCTAAGTACAGGAACAGATGTTTCAAGAATGCCTCATAGCCTCGTGACGAGACCTCTGGGTCTTTATGTGTGTCAAGCTCCAAGGCTTAAGGAAGAAACTCAAGTAGATAAGGATATTGTCTTAAAATTAAAATGGGAAGGAGCGGTATGTTCAGGACTTTCCTGGGGAAGCTTAGAAGCAGCACTCCTGGGAGAATGCATAAATGATTCATAAGAAATTTCCCATCAATCCAACATTCCCAAATTGTACAAATATTAAAAGTCTCTCAAGCATGCAACAAGTGGAGATGAGGACTGAAGGTGGAATGGCAGCCATCACGTGGCTCAGCTTTTCTGGATCCTTGTCAAGCAGCTGTGCTGGCCTTATAATTTTTGTCATTCCCATCAGATATGGCTGGTATCTATCTGGTAAAGATTTTGGTATCATAAGTAATTCTAGAGCAAGAGAAGAATAAGGATAAATTTTAAGGGTCTGGATAGGCTTTCTCATTTGCCAACACATACAAGTACTAAAGCCTCTCTTGGGACTTCAAAAAGTACTGAAAGCCCATGGTATGAACTATTTTATAAACTTAAGGAGAAAAATGCATTTTATTATCTTGATTGAGATGTAACAAATTTGGTGACTCTGTATATAAAACTTCTAACAATGTGTGGAGAAATAAGGAAAATGATGATTCTAGTTGGTTGCTCTAGCATCTCTTAATAAATTGATCAAGGAAGAGACTGAGTTCTCTGGTAAGATTCACCAACTTCTAGCATCTTAGAACATAGTGAGAGGCAATAATAAACTCAGTGATAAAACTGGCCAGTTCCAGACGCACCCAGTCTGAAGGTTTCTAAGTGTGCTGTGCAAGAGAATATAGATTCATCCTATACTATCTGTCGCTCTAGAGAACCAAGTGTACAAGATCTTACACACAGAAGGAGAATTGTAAGAAACATAATCTCAACTGAGGTACCCTTTTTTTCAGCTTGCATCAAGTTGACATAAAACTAGCTAGCACAACTATATAAATATACATGTATTTTAATGCTGGGCAAACAGAAGCACAATAGGAGTTTAATGATTGGACAAACATAACTTTTTTTGGCTGAAAGTATGAGTCTTTTTTAAGATTTTAATATTTATTTTTTATTTTATGTGAATTGGCTTTCTGCTTGCATGTATAACTGTGTAAGAGTGTCAGATCTTGGAATTACAGACACTTGTTAGCTGGGAAATCGAACTCAGGTCCTCTGAAAGAACAGTCAGTGCTCTTAACTGCTGAGCCATCTCTCCAGCCCAAGTATGAGTCCTAAGTCCATTCATTTGAATATAAGAAAACTGGAATCAAAAGTTTACTGCTGAAGATTTCAAAGAAGAAAAAGCAAGAATGGGGAGACTATAACTGCGGCTTTTAAAATATGATGTCTTAATTAGGGTTTCTATTGCTCTGATAGGCATGACCAAAGGCAATTTGGGAAGAAAGAATCCAGATTACACTTCAGCATTACTGGTCATCACTAAGGGAAGTCGAGCAGGATTCAGAGGCAGGAGCTGATGCAGAGGCCATGGAGAGGTGCTGCTTGCTGGCCTGCTTCCTATGGCTTGCTCAGCCTGCTTTCTTATAGGACACAGGACCAGCAGCCTAGAAATGGCACCACCCACCCTGGGCTGGGTCTTCCCCGCTAAATGAGAAAACGCCTTACAGCTGGATCTCATGGAGGCCTTTCCTCATGTGAGGATCCTTCCTCTGATGACACTAGCTTCTGTCAAGTTGACACACAAAGCCAGCCAGTACATCAGTATCTTCAAAACTTGGCTCTTAACATTGCAGACCACTAAGGTAACTAAAGTCCAATGGTGGGCTCTTAAATGTGTACTCATTCCATTTTGTTGCTGTGATCTCAGTACCTGATAGAATAATTTAAGGTACCTTTCTGTTGCTGAGACAAAACACCATGACTGAGGCAACCTGGGGCTGGCTCATGGTTCCAGAGAGTTAGAGTTCATGAACTTTGTGGTGGTTTATAGAAGCATAGGCTTGAGGATTTGAATGCTTAGTTACTAGGGAGGTAAGCCCTTGTTGGAACAGGTGCGACTTTGACTTTATTGGAGGAAGTGCGTCACTGGGAGTGGGCAGGCTTTGAGGTTTCTATAGAAGCCCATTGCAAGCTCAGTGTCTCTCTTCCTGCTTTCTGGGGATCCAGATGTAAAATTCTCAGCTACTTCTGCAGCACTATGTCTGTGTGCCACCGTATGCCCACCATGATAATGGACCAAACCTCTGAAGCAAGCCTCAATTAAAAGCTTTTATTTATAAGAGTTGATGTGGTCATGGCACTAGAACAGTGACTAAGACAATCCTCATAAAAGGGAGCATGGCAGGAGGCAGCAGGAATGCAAGCATAGTGCTGGAGCAGTAGCTGAGAGGTCACATCTCTATCCACACACTTGGCAGAGAGAGAGACAGAGAGACAGAGACTGAGACCGGGAATGGCATGAGCCTTTGAAACCTCAAAGCCCACCCCAGTAACACACCTCCTCTAACAAGGCCACACCCCTAAACCTTTCCAGACAGTTCCAGCCAGGGACCAGGCATTCAAACATATGATGCTGCTCAGCCATTCTCATTCAGACCACCACAGGGAGAAACAGTTTGTTTTAGCTTATGGTTCAGAGAATCTCAATCCATCATAGCAGGACTACATGGTAGTCAAAGAGCATGTGGTAGAGGGTCTTTACATCATGGTGGGACAGGATGACTCTGGGATCAGGAACCAGCTATTACCTCCAGAGGCTCATTGTAATGATTTAAGTGGCAGAAGGCACCTTGGCAGGTTGGAGCCAAGGGACACCACAAAGCGATACCATGCTACATCTCTCATGTAAGAGGTCTCTTGTGGGTGGGTGTTGTAAAAGATTTCCAGTACCCATTTGGGCCAGAAGTTCGGACCTTGCCCGTGGCAGTTTTTATCCCCCAAAGAAATGAATCAGACACTTATATTAATTTCATACTGTTTGGCCCATGTCTCAGGCACATTGCTAACTACCTCCTTCATCCTAATTCAACCCATTTCTATTATTCTACCTGTCACATGGCTTGGCCTGTGGCTCACCTGGATTCCTTACAAGGCTCTTCTTCAGGGGTCTGATGGAGACTGACTGACTCTGCCCTCATTCTACCTGTCTACTCTGATTGCTGCACCCACTTCTATGGTGCTCCACATAGGCCAAAACAGCTCTTTTATTTACAGAGAAGAGTCCCACCACAGGTGGGTGCAGAGGCTGTCTCTGAGAAAGGGTGGCAGGGGAAAAGGAACAGGGAGAGAAGGCACTGTTTTTATAAGGGGATGTAGCACATGCACAAAGGGAGAATGCTTGACTCCCTGAGACAATGGGAATGTGCCACATCTTAGGGGCTGATGATGATGTTCATCCCTGATGGCTAACACTCTTGGTTACCAACATACTAGCCAGGTCCAGCTCCTAAAAACTCCTTATGCTTAGTTGGCACAGTGCTTTCTTAGCAGGCAGTAAACCCTGGGTTTGATCCCTAGAACTACAGAAACTGGGCATGATGGTGCATACCTGAAATCCTAGCACTTAAGAGGATCAGAAATTCAAGGTCATCCTATGCTACATATCAAATTCAAGGCCAACATGGGATACATGAAACACTGTCTCAAAAAAACAAACAAACAAAAAACCTCACCACCAACAACAAAAACAAAAATTGGAAATACAAAATTTGTGCTCATATCGTGGAGTTGGGGGAGGCAGTAGCAATATAGTAAACTGAGATAACTCTAATTTCTGTTAGCCTAGAACACTGCATTTCATTTCTGGGAATTCTCTCCACAGTAGATTAGTGCAAAACATTTCCCGCTTCTTATGCTCCCTCTATATTAACTTTCCAAATGCTTTTCCATACCTTCCATCAAGCCATGGTTTCCACAACAGCTGAAGCTTTGCTTTAGCCATTAGAATACAGCAGAAATGGTGATGTAAGAGATTAAGTCAGACCTTGAGGCCTGGCTTGCTTCAACTCGCTCCCTTGGAAGTTTTCACCACAGATGAACCAGCTCTGGTGAATCTATTGGCAAATGAGACACTGTGGGAAGAAAAGATTACCTGTAGCAGTTGAGGCGTTGAGACCAGCCCACAGCCAGCTGGCTCTCAGGTGTGACAGGTGACCCCAGACAACATCAGCAGAAATATTTATAGGACCAACAACTGACCACAGACACCTAAATGACTCAGCTCAGGTTACACCTACAGCAGCTGGCCAGGCAACACACAGCCAGCAAGACAAGCTGAGTTTTGTGGCTGTTTGTCATGAAGAATTGACTGGCCTTGGATTCTCCAGGAACTGAAACCGGTTGATTAAACAGGAAACTGCCAAAGTTGGTAGAAAGGAATGACTGCAATAAGAACAAAGGAGCGCTCTCATTACTCTGTACCTGACAAGGCCTCTGCTCCTCCCACTGGAAGCCCTAGAATAGAGATCCGCACTGGGCTCTCAGCACACACAACTAGGCCCTGAGGCACTGCTTGGCTCTGTTGTTGGCTGAGCTGTGTCAAAGCTGAGCCACTCACTCACAGCTATAGATTGAAGCCCCCCCCCCCACACACTTTGGTGCCTGTGAAAATGGCTTTTCTTTTCAAGTCAATGTTCTTGTTTTGTTTTGTTGAGATAAGATCTCATATAGCTCATGCTGGCCTTTAGCTTGCTCTATAGTCTAGGTTAGAAACAACACATAGCTGGGCTTGGTGGCCATTCACTTTTAATAGCAGCACTTAGGAGGCAGAGACAGGCAGATCTCTGAGTTCCAGGATAACCTGGTCTACAGAGGGAGCTTGAGGATAGCCAGGGCTACATAGAAACGACCCCCCCCAGAAAAAACAAACAAAAGAACAAATTCATGATCCTTGAGCTCTGACAGCACATGCTTACACGCATGGCTACATTTTATTTGCCTCCCGATGCTGAGCTCCATTCCTAGAACAATACATTCTTACTTAAGGAATTTCACATGTAATTATTCCTATGGCCCATCAAGGTCATTTTACTTCTTCTAAAACTCAGATAAGATTTATCTTAGCGATTGAAGAAGTAATGCTAGACTACAGTTGTTCTGTCAGCTTGACATAGTGATAACACCCAGATAAAGACATGATCATCCATAAATCAAGAAGGTTCTGAAGTCAGCCTACTTCAGCTCCCTATATACAAACTGCCTGGTCATTAGTATCCCAGAAAGGATGCAATGCAAATTAGCTAGGCAAAGCAGATTTGTAATGCTTTACACATCTAGGCACGCACTATGAGAATCTGAAATATGACTCAAATCTTGTTTTAGATGAAATAGCTATTAGAAAATCACACATGGCTTCTGCTGTGTTTGAACTGGAGTGCCTGATCGGGCAATGGGCATAAAATCAGTAGTGGTTTTGTTCTTACTTGACTCTTTTGAAAGAGCCTTGCTATGTAGCTTGTGCTGACCTTGAATTTATGTAATCTCCCTGCATCAGCCTTGCAAGAGCTGGGATCACAGATGTGTGCCATCATGCTTGCCTCCTGTAGCAGTTTAATAAAGGATTCATAAAATGTTCCTGATAGGCTAATCACTAGAAAGGTACCAGGAAGAAACCTAGTGGGTAATTTTTTTTCATGGTAATGTTCACAATTGAGAAAGAGTTCCTCAACCTTGGTAGTGACCAAGCAAGTACCTTCTTGAGGGGAGAGTTGAGTGGCACCTTTGTTTGTCAAGTTACTTATTGAATGAGGCAAATCCACTTTCTGATGTGTGCTTAGGGAACAGTACTTAGAGTGTGCTCAGTTCCATCCATCCTCAGTTCCCTTTGTCCTCAGCTCCCACATCTGATAGCTATAGCCAGTCTTTCTCTGTCCTGTCAGCCAGCTCCCAAATCATAATACAGAGACTTATTGTTAATTATAGAAACTTGGCTGATAGCTTAGGCTTGCTACTAACTAGCTCTTACAACTTAAATTAACTCATATCTTTTAATCTATGTTTTTTTTTTAAACTTTATTTATTTGCCTTGGTGTTTGCCTAGAACTGGAAACTGGAACTACAGACAGTTGTGAGCTGCCATGTGGGTGCTGGGAATTGAACCCTGGTCCTCTGAAAGAACAGTCAGTGCTCTTAACCGCTGAGCCATCTCTCCAGCCCCTAATCTATGTTCTTTTTCATGGCTTGGTTACCTTTACTTTGTAAAGTTCATGCTGCTTGCTCTGCATTTCTGGCATCCCTGCCCTTCTTCCAGTGTCTTCTGTGTCTGGATATCCTGCCTAGCTACTGGCAGCTCAGCTTTTTATTAAACCAAATCAGAGTGATATATCTTTTTACACAGTGTAATCAAATATTCAGCAACATTTCACCCTTTTTGTCTAAATAAAAAAGAAAGAATTTTAATTTTAACATAGTAAAATTATAAACAATGTCTTTCTTTATACCGTGTGAAGATATGTCACTGTGATTGGTTTAAAATAAAGCTAAATGGCAATAGCTGGGCAGGATTTTCAGGGCAGAGAGGATGCTGGGAAGAAGATGGAGTCGCTAGCCAAACAGGGAGGAAGCAGAAAAGCAGCATGGGTAGAACAGAGTAAAGCTAATAAAGCCATGAGGTATGAAAGTAAATTAATATAAACGGGTTAATTTAAGTTATAAGAACTAGTTAGAAACAAGCTATCAGCTGAGCTTTCATAATTAATAAATCTCTGTGATTATTTGGGAATTGGCAGGAGAGACAGAAAAATCTGCCTAAATCATGGAAGCTTACTTACTAGGGTTTGACTCATTCAAAACTGGGTCTTCCTAGTCTGGTGAATACAACCTTCTTGGGCTGGTCTGCTTTGCTTTCCTCTTCATAGTTAGTGCTCATCAAAGGAAAGCAAGGAACCAGGAAGCACTGGCAGGAGCTTCTCAGGTTCTGCTCCCAGTCTCCCCTGGTCCATTGTACCAAGGCGGCCTCCCTTTCCACTGATGACCGCTTCAAGGCTGTAACTCTGCTCACCAGCTGGTCTCTGACTACAAGGAAGTCAAATGCTCAGATGGCATAGTTTGTATCCTTTTGTATCCTTTGGTGAGAATATACACTTCGTTTGATAAAATTAACCTCTAACCATATATGGACTGTAAGGATTCCTGGCACATAGCAGCTACCTGGTAAACATACTAGTTCAATAACCCAGCATGGCGCTGACAGAACGGCTGTGTAGGGAGGGCACACCCCTAGGTGTGGTTATGTAAATCTGTGCCCACTGATTCTCTTATAAGGAGACACCATGTAAAAGACATTCTCCTTTCTCTTCTGCTTTTCTTCCCTTGTACCTGTAGCAATTCTCCTGACTAAACTCTAGTGTGACAGCTAGTAATGTTTCTGTTCTCACAGGCAAAACCTGTTGTAAAAGATTTCCGGACCCATTTGGGCCAGAGGTCTGATCTTGCCCATAGCGGCTTTTATCCCCCAAAGAAATGAATCAGACACTTATATTAATTTCATACTGTTTGGCCTATGTCTCAGGCACATTGCTAGCTACCTCCTTCATCCTAATTCAACCCATTTCCATTATTCTACCTGCCATGTAGCCTGGCCCGTGGCTCACCTGGATTCTTTACATGGTTCTTCTTCCTGCGTTGGATAGAGACTGACTGACTCCACCCTCTTTCTACCTGTCTCTATTTTGATTTCCTGCCTATTGCTACGGTGCTCGCCATAGGCCAAAACAGTTACTTTATTTACATACAGAAAACAGTCCTACCACAGAAACCAACATGGACCACAAAACAAAAAGTCCCAGAGGGTCCATACCTCCTTCATCCCAAGATCCACATATAGTTCTGATTGATGATATAGTACCATGTGAAGACTGAGCCCTATTATATCTGTGTATCATCTCCAACTTTGCACTTAAGTTGTGTTGTGTGTGTGCTTCTTCTGTGTGTGTACACACATATGCTTATCACAAACGACACTAGATGTGAGATGCAGAGTAGGGAACTTCTAAAGACCAAGTGTTGGCTCATCCATCAGAAGCAAATCTGTAGAACTCAAAAGCATAAAATCCAAACCAGCAGAATAACATTCATGGAACAAATGATCGCTATTAGTCTTTCTCTTCAAATAAAAATGAGGCCCATCTTGAAAAATCAAGACCAGGGCTCTTAGAAATTGTAGCTTTAGGTTAAAAAAAATATAACAAAGTATCTTCAACTGTCAAAAAGTGAGGGAGCTTTCTTGAGAAAAGGTCATTTTTATTCAAAAACCTTCACACATCTGAAAATGAAAAATGTTGGTTGTTTATATATAGTAGCCTATAATGTCTATCATTCTTTGGGAAGGCCACATTAGAATCCCTGCCCTTTGAGTCTTTCTGTGTGTTCCAGCCTCCATTTTAACCTTTCAAAAACTTCTTTTCCTTCCATTCCTTCCAATCTCTTTCTCCCTACTTTGCCTGACACTCTGTTTCTTCTAACTAAGTCCTGCACCTCCAGCTTTGCCATCTGTAAAATGGGAGAACATCAGCTGTCTCACAAAAAGGTGCTGAGATTAAAAGGAGTGACTACGTTGTACAGTCTTGCTGTGGTTGGCTAGAACTACTGCAGAATCAGTAGCTTGAACAATAGAAATGTCCAGCCTCACAGTTGTGAAGGCGGGGCTTCTGAGATAGTGGCCGACAGAAGCCTTGTCCCTTCTGAAAGTTCCAGCTTCTTCCAGTTCCTTGACTCCAGAGTTGTTTTGGCTTGTTTCCTGTGTAGATGTCTCTGTGATCAGATTTTTCTTTTTTTATAAAATACCAGCCATATTGGATTAGGAGCCTAACCTACTCCAGCATAACCTCAGAAAGTTACATATATAGAAACTCTAATCCAAATAAAGTCACATTGTGTGGTACTAAGATGTGAACAGGAACTTTAAGGAGTCTCAACTTAATTTACTCCATTTGTAAGACACCCAGACCAGCTCTCGGCATAGAGGGTGCACTGTGCACATCTCTGTTATTTATTGAGTATGTTCTGTTATAGTTTGGATCTGCTACAGCCCTGAAGTCTCTGTTAAAGCTTGGTCTCTGGAATGTGGTTCTATGTGAGTGGGGCTTACTGGGTCATTTGGGGCGAAGTGCATATTGGGTCTCCAGCCATTCCTCTTCTCTTCTCAGTTTGCTTTCCAGCCACCATAAGATGAGCACCTCTCTCACACATTCCTGTAAGGATGTGCTGTGACGTTTCACCCCCAAGGCAAGAAAGGCAGATGATTAGGGATGGAAACTTCTGAGACCTTGGGCTAAAACCAAACTCTCATATTTATTTTCTAGAGCATTTGTAGCACACATAGGTCTGTTCTTCATTAAGTCATGATCAATGATCCTGCTTCTCTCAGAACCAGTGATGTGTGGAGAGAAGAGGTGTTGGGATACAGAATTTTTGGTAACCACAGAGAAGTTCCAGTAAATTAGAACCCGTAATTCCATCAAGGTGAACAAGATAGGGCAGATAGAATCTTCAAGGCAACATCAGGGAAGCATTGTAGCAAAGACTGCTAGATGCCCCCTACCATGTCTGTTTTCTCCTCATTGTTTGATGTTCATGAATAATCAGGCATGATGGCACATATCTCTCATCTCAGCACTCAGAAGGCTGACACAGAAGGATTACAAGTTTATGGCTAGCCTAGGCTCTATAATAATAATAATCTGTGTATAAATGAATAAAAATTTTCAACATCCTACATCAGGAGTAGCCATGTGACTAAGCTCTGGCCAATAGGAAATGACATTAGAGAAATGTATCAAGTGGAAGATACATAATCTTCCTCATCCATTTCCTGTCTGGACTAGTACTTGTATGTAATGAAAGACAGAGTTTCAGGAATTGAAAGAAGCCTGGATCCTTGATTGTCATGAGAAGAAGCTTAGCTACCTGAGACCTCACCCTTTTATATTTATTATTTTTTATAAGAAAGAAAGTTTTACTTTTAAAAGCTGTGATTATTTTTTAGGCCTCTCAAGTATGTATTTAATGTAAATCAAACCAATATACACACTACAGACCATCTTAAAAGGGTCATGAACGGTGTTAAGCATTATGCGGGAAAGGAAAATGTTCTGAATAACAACAAAAAACAGTATAAGTGTCACGGCTTGCAACCAAAGGAGGCACAGCTTCTTATTTTAATAGAGTAGATAAATTATTACAAAAGATCCTTAGTAAGTTAAAGGAAATCTCCAAGGGCTAAAAATGAATAAGGAACTACAACTGGAGTGCTAATAGCTGACACTCGTGATGTTGGTAAAAACACGGCTTAGCTCATTCAGGCCTCACAATCAGCCTGCGAGACAGATGATACTCTTTGTCCCTCATTTTACAGACAAGCAAACTGACTCAGAGGCTAGAGAAGATACAATGACAACATACGGCCAGCCAGCCAGAATTCCAGTCAGGACAAGAGAAAAGAATCACAGCAAGAAGACACTTGATCAACAGGAAGGTAAAGACTGTGCTTCCTGCCACTGTCCCTACTGTGGAAAATGAGGCAGGAAAGCCCAATAACAATCTTTAGGTCAGAGCCTTCAAGGGGTGATCCAGGATCCAAAGTCAGACCATTAGATTTTAAAAGGTGTACTTTTCAACCACTTCTTTGGAAAATCTTCTCTTATGAAATCTATGAGCTAAGAATATTTGAGCACAGACTGAATGGTATTGAAGACACAGGTCCCTTCATGATCTGATAGAACTTTCTGTGGTGATGGTGGTGTTCTTTGTCTACGCTGTCTAACGTAACAATCACAAGCCACACCTTTGCAATGTGGCTAATGTAGCTCAAGACCTAAACTTTACAATTTTATTCACTTTTAATAAACTTAACATCCTTACAAGTGGCTAATGGCTACCATATCATATAGCGCAAGTTCAACGCTAATGAAGACAAGTGAACTCACTTATTCTCATGCAGCTGGGTGACTCCCGGTTTTAAATAAGAAAAACCAGTAGAGTGAAGCTGTTTCTTAAGCAGGGCATAATCAAATTGCCCCTAATTAGTTTTTAATTGCCAGTAAAGAGCTGTATATACATCTTATTTAAACTATTATCAAGGATAATATGTGAATAGGGAATATAGGAATGCCCAGGGTTAGGAAATATGAAAAGAAACCTATAAAGTTCTGAGATTATGAGTCAGTCAAGCTCGGAGGTAAACTGAGCAAGGCAGCCGTCCATCATGCCTCCTGAGGACATGTGACAGACAGTGATTCTGTTGGATGCTGCCCACAGCCTAGTGAAAGGAATCATCAAAGGGGGGGAATGATATACATTATTTAAACTACATTTTTTTCCTCCAGTACACATAGTAGAAAACAACTTAATTAAATGCATATTTTAAATATAGGTATTTATACAAACAAATTGTAAACTTTCTGATGGCATAAAATTAGGCTAGTTTTAAACATATATTTTAAAAATATTTTATATTTATATTAATTTTAAATATATATATTAATTTTTTACTTATCTGCTTTTCTTTTTAATATTTATTTATTTTATTTTTTTGTGAATTGGTATTTTGCCTGCATGTATAACTGTGTAAGGGCTGTCAGATCTTAGAATTACAGACAGTTGTTAGCTGCAATGTGGATGCTGGGAATCAAACTCAGTCCTCTGGAAGAACAGTCAATGCTTTTAACCACTGAGCCATCTCTCCAGCTTGCTTATCTGTTTTTCAAAACAGGGTTTCTTTGAGTAACTGTGTGGTGTTAGTTTGAATGTAATTGCCCTTCATAAACTCATAGGGTGTGGCACTATTGGGAGGTGTGGCTTGTTGGACTAGATATGAAGGAAATGTGTCACTATGGAAGTGGGCTTTGAGGTCTCATTTATGCTCAAACCTTGCCCAGTATCTCATCACTTCCTGTTGCTTGTGAGTCAAAATGTAGACCTCTCAGCTCCTTCTCCAGCACCATGTCTGCCTTCACAGTGCCATGTTGTACTATGATGATAATGGACTAAACCTCTGAAAATGTAAGCCATCCCAATTAAATGTTTGTCCTTTGTAAGAGTTACTATGGTCATGATGTCTCTTTACAACAATAGAAATGTAAACTAAAACACTCTGCCTGACCTGGAACTAGCCTTGTAGTCCAGGCTGGCCTCAAATTCACATAGATCTGCCTGCCTCTGAGAGTGCTGGGATTAAAGGCATGTACCACCACTGCCTGGCTTAAATTATTTTTAGTCATGGGTCTGTGTGTGGTTATGTGCATGCAGGTGGATGCAGGTGGATGCAGAGACCAGAGGTGTCAGACCCTCTTGGAGTTGAACTTAGAGGTGTGAGCTGTCTGATGTGAAGCTAGGAACTGAATTTGAGTCCATTGCAAGAGCAGTATGCATTCATAACTGCTGGTCATTTCTTCAACTCTTATACTCATTTCCTATTGTGTATAGATTACTATAAACCTAGCAAATTAAACAACAGTCATTATCTCACAGTTCTATTTGTTGAAAACCTCAGCTACAAGATTTAGCCCAGATTGAACTGCAAATCAATTCTGAGTTTTTAAAAAAGGTCCTTCTGAATTAACTATTTACAAGGCAGACATGCAGGTGTTGCCAAGCCAGGCTCCCTAGAGAAGAACCTGTAGCAGAATCTGTTTCTTTGTGGTGGTAGGGCTGAAGCTGACATGTTCTTCTCATTTTTTCAGCTCCTAAAAGCTGTTTGTTGGGCTTTTCCACATGCTCTCTTCTGTTCTTCAAGCCAGTACCCACACCTTGAAGCCCTTCTTGTGCTTCCTTCGAGGCTCTGGCTTCTTCTGCAAACAGCCAGAGAAAACTCTGGCTTTTGATGCTTTATGCCATGGCTGCCACTACATTAGGTCCAGCCAGAATAACCTTCACACAGTAGCAATCACAGCAATGAGATTGATCATACTCACAGGCTTCATCCTCACAGAAAGGGTGAGGGTCATGGGATAATTTCAGAATTCTGTCTGCCAAGAACACCATCTCATCTCCCTTCAAAATGGCATAAGAGAAGAATGTTCATTAGTTGGAAAAGTTATTCAATCTAAAAACTTTCTCTAACAGAGTGTTTTTTAAACCAACAAGGTCTTCAAAGTCAGTAAAATAAGGTTGTACAAAATTTGTATTTAAAATTCAGCCAGTGCTGGGGCTATTGCTTGGTGCAACATATATTTTTTGTATTATAAACAAAATCCTTGGTTCCATTGTTAGTACCAAATAGTCCTCTAGTTCACCTAAATCTCAAAACCTTGGGTTACAGGGTGCAGTTACAGGGTACGCCATCAAGCCTTATGATCCCAGCTATTAGGGAAGCTGAAGCAGGAAGATTGCTTGAGGCCAGAGTTCAGGGCCAGGTAAAGAAACAGTGGGACCCCATCTCAAAAACAAATGTGCAAAAATTTGGCCAGCATGTGTCAAGCATTTGTTATGAGACAGAGACGATCTAACATGCTGCTAAGGCTCCCTCCCTACTCTCTCCTCCGACCTTCTTTGCCTTAGTCAGAATGACGCCTACATGACTTCCAAGGCGTGGGAGGAGAGCAGCCAGCTATCAAAGGCAGTCAGTCAGCCACTCAGCTGCTGAAGAACTCTAGACATGCCTTCCCAGGGACTCCAGTGACAAAAGGAACCCAAGAGAGGGCCCAAGCAAAGTTAACCAAAAGCATTCACAGGGCCAGGGAAAAGAACTCTGCTAACAAAGGCCTTGTCAAAAGCAAAAACCCAGAAAAGTCAAGCTAGGAATATACAAAAAAACTGCATATTGGTAAGAAGTTGGGAAATAAGAGGGTCAGTGAATAGCCAGAGGAGCTGAAACAACAGTCCTGGGATGGGCACAGAACAAACCAAGGTACCGTCTGTGTGCTGTGTATTCACAGAAACTTGGTGTAAGATCTGGGGGTACAACTCTGTGCCAGAGTGCATCACTAGTATGCCTGAGACCATCAGTTCAGCACCATTACAAACAGCACACACAGAGACAGACACACAGACACACATCCACTCTTGGAAATGCTGGGGCTGTTCTTGATAGGGGGCTCTTTCCTCTGATAACGTTTTTCTGAAAGCCTCCTCTCTAGCATTGCTTTTCCTGCTTCCCAGAAGGAGAGGTGTCTCGGTCTCTGGATGGACCCTGCACTGATCCATGAAAAGGCCATCACCAATGTCAGCCAGCAGTACTATTGTGCCTCACTCCCAGAGACGACACCTTCCATGCCTTCCTGGCTCAACTATGGACCTTGCCTTCCTTAGGATGCTTTCTTGAACTTCTTACTACAAGCCTGGATGCTGTTTCTCTCTATCTAGTTCTCATGTCACCCTTTGATTCTCCTTGTGGGAATTAACATTTAGCATTAGTACTGTGTTTAAAGGCATCTCATTCATCCATGTATTATTCCAATGAAAAACATCTTATTCTGCACCTTGTGTTATAATTCTATATTTAAAACCTTACATGAGCATGCAGAGGCCAGAGGTCAATCTCAAATGTCAATTCTAAAGTGAAGTCTTTTTTGGGGTGGGGGGTGGGGGCAGGGCCTCTCACTTGCCATGGAACTTACCAATTAAACTGCCTAGCCTGAGATCCCCAGGGATTCTCCTGTCCCTGCCTCCCCCCACCCCAAGCTGGGATTACCAGTGATAGCCATTGTGTCATGCGTGACTTTAGTGCGGGGGTTTGGGAATCATACTCAGTTCTTCATGCTCAGCATGCGCTTTACTGACTGGGCCAACTTTTCAGTCCAGAATCTACTATCTTAATATCGTGTTATATTGTCCTTGTTTCAAAGTGCCCAAGAGAATCAGCATCAAGTGACAAGTATGACAATTTATTTAAATACAGAGCATCAGCTCTACCCTGGATTATGGAATCAGATGATGGAATTTAATAAGAACCCCAGTGAGTCACATGCATAGGAAAGTTTGAGAGGCCTGTTGCACATACTCCCCTGTGAGGAGCTCTTGAAATATGGTAATAAAAATATCTAATTTTCATCCTTTGATGTAATTGTAGTTTGCTTGTAGTTTTATGATATTATTAATTAGACTGTAAAATATATTGTGGCTATATTGTTAATTATATTCTTAGTGTCTGACACCAATTTAGGTACGTAATAGATCATCAATAAAAACTGGTAAAATGTGTAAATAGATATTGGCAAAAAGCATCTAAGTTTTTATTAAGGGAACAAGAAAACGGAGTAGTGAGATGACCTCTTTAGGTTTGCAACTGTAACATTTTTAAACATATCAGATTAACTGGGTATTGGTAACTTTCTCCAGTTGCACTTAATTAAAACTCAATGCTAATGTTATTTTTCCTGTTGTATTAAATCAATGTTAAATGTATTTTTTTTAAAAAAAATTGGGCAGAGAATTACAGGCCACCTTGGGCTATATAGTGAGATCATGTCTCAAAAAATGAAATTAATATCCAAGCAGAAATTAATCCCTCAGTCTCACCTCACAATACCACACAACTGCCAGCTCTATTAATTTAAAGTACACGATGCTTTCAAGGGTATAATAAAGACCAAAGATGAAATTTCTATTTACTTTTATTTACCCAAGACAGAAAAGATGTAGGATGATGAAAAGAAATATCCTCACATAGAAACAGTCTAACCCTCTGAGAGAGATGGGTTTTTATGGGGCTAGAGAGATGGCTCAGTAGGCAGAGTGCTTGTGTATAAGCACAAGGATCCACATTCGCATCCCCTGCACAGGGATGACAGAGGTGAGTGGTCCCTGGAGCTTGCCCTCCAGCCTAGCTGAAAGGGTGGTCTCAGAGTGTAGTAAGAGAGACACTAAACACAATGGAGAGTGACTGAAGAAGACGTCTGATGTTGACCTCCACCCTCCACATACACATGCATGTCAACACAAAACACAACCAGAGGTTTTGATTCTTGTCTTTTGAGAAAGGGTCTTATGTAGCCCAGGCTGGCCTTGAACTCATTAGGTAGTTGAGGTTGCCTTAGACCCACGGATCCTCCTGCCCTTTCTCCCCAAGTGCTAGGATTATGAGCATATGCCACCAAGCCTGGCTTTTCTGCAAGAACTTTCACTTGGTTGACTTCAGTTTCATTTCCTAAAATTTCAACTTGAATTGGTGTTTATCCAAAGAACTTGCTAATGAAGATGTCTCGACTTACTGTGCCTCTCCCTAATTTTGCATATGGGAAACAAACATTTTTGCTTCTTAGCATCTCCATAGCAATTGTCAGAACCCCCCACACTGACCTTAGCAAGACCAAAAATGTCTCACACAGAGCTCGCCTTATTCCAGTCACTCCAAAGAGAATGCTCAGCTTCAGCAGTTCTTGGAATTTAAATACCACTTGCAAATCAGGACAATTGACACATTTTATGAACGTCAGTACTTGGAGGCCCTATGTAGTTTGGCTGTCACCAGTCACCAGTATCCAGGGCCTACTGCCCCCCTCCCCACACATGTGCTCCGAGAATGCCTAAGTTACCATTGTCCTCCCAAACACCCTTCTCTTTAGTGCCTCCCCCTGGGGACACAGTGCTGCTTCTCACAGGGGCAGCAGAAATGAGAGAAGATGGGCTTAGGGAAAATAGAATTTCCGCAGTCTGTGATTTTTTAGCATAATAATTCATTTTGTGTTGATTGATTAGAAAGATATGAACAACTGGTAGCATTTAAAGTTATTGGGAAATTTATGGGAAATTATAATAATGAACATTCAATGAGCAATTACAATGTTTCATACCTATGCTAAGTGCATTTATGATGACTTGATTTTTTTTTTCAACAAACATCTACTTTCTAGGAATCTTTTATGAAAGGTGGGGTTGAGTGTTTGTTTGTTTTGAGACAGGCTCTCACTATGTAGCTCTGGCCGGCCTGGAACTGGTAGATAGACTGGATTGGCTTTCAACTCACAGAGATCTTCTTGCCTCTAGCTCCAAACGACTGGGATATAAGGTATGCACCATCATACTTGAACAAAAGTATGAGCTTTCAAAAACTATATAACTGTCTTTTATTTTTTTTTAAATAAGATATTTGTAGTATTTGGAGAGGATCTCAGAGGGTTGTCTCTGAGCTTGAAGATGACCTTGAACTTCTCCTCGTCATTCCATCTTTACCTATCAAGTGCTGGAGTTATAGGCATGTGACATCATACTGAGTAAAAACTACATAGCTGTCTTATACACTACATTGTTAGCATCTCCAAAAGGAAATCATGTTCTTATGAACCGGACCTGAAAAGGAAGTATCAATGCACAAGTACTTCAGTGACTGACAATATAATGGCAGTGTGTACTTGGGCAATATCTGCCTGTCAATTTGCCTCTCAAATATCAGGGGTTCGTTTAGTACAAATGCTTACAAAGCAGAATTATTTTGAAGATTAGATAATAATATTCCTTCCAAAGACAGAAGAAATGTGAATACACATTGCTAAGTGAAAAAAGTATGGACTGGAATCATATGGATCAGTTTTTATCCAGGAATCTGAATTAGAATATCTTAGAGATGCTTGCACATACATATTTATTGCTGAGCCATTCACAGTGGTCATGATAGTGAATAAGTTAGATGACCATCAACAGACAATAGATAAAGAAACATACACAGACACACAGACACATACATATACACATACACACACATATACACATACACACACAAGAATTTTTTTAAGTCTAAATTGTTGTTATTGTTATTATTGTGTGTGCATGATGTGTTTGGAGCACACGTGTCATAGTGTGCATGTGAGTGTCAGAGGGCAACTTTGTGGAATTTTTTTTCCTTCTGCCTCTGTGTGAATTCTGGGAGCTGAACTCTGTTCATGTGAGACTTATGCATCAAACATTTTACCTGGTTGAACCATCTGGTTGGCCCCACAATGGAGTTTTATTCAGTAGTAAGAAGAAGGAAATTATTTCCTTTGGGAGACCATGGCTGAAACTTGGGCTTGATATTGTTAGTAAAATAAGCCAGGTTCAGAAAGATAGATTTTCACATCTTGTCTCATGTGTGGACTAGGTACACAGGAGCAGTAAGAGGAATGTCTGAGGTAGGGGATGGAGCAATAATAAGGGGGGCGGTGGGTGAGGGAGGATGGAGGGAGAGAAAATATTCACAAAGTTCAATGATACATACATACAATAATGTCATAAACACACTTGTGTCCACAAACATTAATTTAGAAATCAGTGTTTTGCAAGGATGGTAAGGGGGGAAGGATGCAGGAAGAAGAGTAAGTGGAGCACAGAGATCTTAGGGCAGCGAAAGGGCTCTGCATAATACAAGTGCAATGTCAGAGCTCGAGGCATGTATAGCACAAAGAGGGAACACCAAATATGGTGAAATATATGGACCTAAGTTAATACTGATGTAAAAGCACAATCTTTGGAAAAGAAAAAAAACAGTAAGGGTGTGTACTAAAGTTCCATGCTTAACTTTTCTGTGACATAAAACTGCTCTTTTCTGGATTAAAATGTTTGATTATATGTATGTGTATGAGGGTTTGTACACATGGACAATGCCCAATGATGGCGGAGGTGTGGGATGCCCCTGGAATTCTAGCCACAAGCTGTTGGGAGTCATCCTACATGAGTACTGGAACAAAATGGCCAGAAGAGTTCATGCTCCTGACCGCTGAGCCATTTCTCCAGCTCCTAAAACTGCTCGTAGGTATAAAATCCATCTGTTTCCAAATAAAAAGTGATATAAACTTAATAGTTTTTCAGTATATTATAGACTTTGTAGTAATTATATTCATAAATATTATTTAATTCCTATTCTGTACTAGACACTGGGGTTATATACACATGAAGACCTTGTCTCTACCATAAAGATACAAGACACAGAGGTGCAGAGATAATTTTCGCTATAGTGTGGTATGCATGGATATGCTCAAGGCAAGTGCATCTAATCTGATCTGGGATGTGCCATGGGGAAGGGCAGGGACATCTAGAGGGAGGAATCCTTGGAAAAATTTTAAGCAATATTTTGGCTGCCCCTCCCCTCCTTATCAGACCTTCTTCTTTGGGCAGCTACTATTAGGTAGGTGGTTCTTTTCCTGGAAAGGAACTGGGTACTGATAATAAGAGAGAATTGAGCAAGTACAGATGGAGTGGGGTGTGAGATGGGGTGTGTGTGTGTGTGTGTGTGTGTGTGTGTGTGTGTGTGTGTGTGAAGTCAAAGAATGGGTGTTTCCTTAGCTGTCTGTGGTCCAGTGAGGTTGCTTTCCTATAACACAGATGTTTTATAGTCCAGTCAACTGGCTAGCTCAGCATCCAGGACACCATTTTCAACATCCTAGAATAGGAATATGTGAATTAGTGGAGATATAATAAGCTTAGAAGTAGAAAAGGGGGGCTGGAGAGATGGCTCAGCGGTTAAGAGCACTGTCTGCTCTTCCAGAGGACCCGGGTTCGATTCCCAGCACCCACATGGGAGCTAACAACTGTCTGTAGTTCCAGTTCCAGGCAAACACCAAGGCAAATAAATAAATAAATAAATAAATAAATAAATAAATAAATAAAGTTAAAAAAAAAGGAAGTAGAAAAGGTTTATTTTGGCTCATGGTTTCAAAGGTGTCAGTTTGTGGTCACTGATCCTGCTGCTTTGGACCTGTGGGAGCATGGTATGCTACATTATGGTGAAGAGGTCACTGTAGAAGAGACTTCTTTACCTCATACTGAGTGAGAAAGGGAAGGAGAGAGGGAGATAGGGAGGGAAGAAAAAAGGAAGAAGACAGATTTGGGAAGAGAGAGGAGAGAGGACAGGAAGAGAATAACCTAACTTGGCTCCCTGAAAACTTCAACAGTGCCACCAGCTCAGTATGAGGCCTGTGGCTTCTGAGCCTTTGGACGTTATTCACAGTCTAAAATAAAAGCTCTCACAACACATATTGTTTCAGCTATGTAGAAAGCTGAGGCAAAGGCAGCAAGAGCATAGGTTAGGGGCTAGCCTGGGCAACTTAGTGAGGTGATCACACACACACACACACACACACACACACACACCCACACACACCCACACACACAAGTCAGTAGTAGATTCCAAAATGTGAGATTCCTAAGTCAATCCACAGCAAAATAACAAACAATAATAATTTTTTTAAAACCTAGAGAGATCGAAAACTGTCATACACTGTTATAAAAATTTGACAGCAAACACAAACCTGGTTGTCTATTGAAAACACAGGCAGACACTTCCAAACAGGCTCACAAAGAAGAAAACATCAGCTGACTATAAGTTTCTCTGAGCTCAAACTACTTTTGGGCACATCAGTGTCATGGGAAGAGAACAAAATGGCTGTGGCTGGTGCTGCAGTGACTGGAAGGTAGCCTGGAACATCTTCAAGACTATGGGGTGGAAGCCAAAGAAGTCCATGAGAAGACAAACAGAGCAAATCAAGTACAACTGCTTCCACTAGGCTTGCCGGGCCGCTCCATGGCCAGACTTTAATCACCATGCATAACGGCAGTTAGCATTTTAGTGATAACCCACTTGATGTATCCTTTCTCTTGAGACACACTTCTCCACTGTGAACTTACTGCTCTTCCCACCTGACCCAGTGAATACCACAGGACCCAATTCACCCCGTGGATCTTTTTTCCCTCCTGTAATTCATGCCTTCTGCTTATTTGCATTATTGTCTTTATTCTTGATGTATTGCTTGGCTGCCCTAGGGCTCTAGATTGGAAGTTATTTCCCTCAGAAGATTGCAGGCCATGCTCCACTGTCCTCTCTCACACTTTGGGTTGTCTTTGAAATGTCTGATGCAATTCTGACTCTTCCCCTTAGTGTGTGCTTTTTTCCTTTTGCGAGTTTTAAGGTGAGCTACTTAAAATATCACCGTAATATGCAGCCAATGGGTCTTTGTGCTCACTGAGCTGAGGAGTTGGCAGACATTCTCAGTCTGGCGAGTGATAGCCTTCCATTATCCTTCTTACTAGGGAATTTCCTCAGCTGGGTGCTAATCTCACTTGCCTGCTCACATTCAAGAGTAAGATAATGAAGAGCAGAGTAGAACCTCACTGTAAGGTGATGGGCAGGCTTTCCCACCTTTCCACGCTGTCACAGGGGTGGTCTCTCCTCTTTACCTGGTGGTGTCCCTGGAGAAGTCTTTTCCAGTCTTCTGGAAGGGTCAGACTTTACTCCCAGCATTTGGGGAAGTGGGAGGGGATAAAATGTCTGCCCCCATTAACCCAGCTCTCTCTTTAGAAGCCCTGGGCCCTGCTCTATCATCTGCTCATATCCATGAGATGTGGTACCTAGTAACTTAGCACTTGTTTTGTTTTGTTTTTTTTTTCTTTTTTTTTCAGATGTGTAAGATCCTTCATCATACTCTCAAGTCTCTGCCACGGTTCTGATTGCTGCCCCCTTCTCTCCTAGAGTTTTGTATTCTAGAGGGAGCCAAATTAGGTGTATTTGCTCAATCCATCATCTCTCCCTGGAATCAACTGTCAAACATTCTTAAAAACCTGAGACTCATTTATCTACTAAATACTGAGTGTCTATGATGTTTCTGGCACTTTGATGAATGCTGGAGATGTACTATGATTTACTGTCCACAGTGATGACTGATGCTCTGAGGTAGTACTTCAAAAGGAAAATGTCCTCTCCTTTGAAGTCAAAATTTTATTTTGTGGGGATTTGTATATGCTAGGGCTGCTGGGGGAAATGGTGACTTCATAACTATACTAATTTGAAACCTCATCTAAAAGTGCTGAATCATTTCTGCTGCTGCCCACCTATTCCTCTAGACTGGTTAAATTTCTGAGTACTTGTAAGTTAAATGGCTTGAGTCTAAACTCTAGGTCTGTGTTCTCCCAAGACTTATAATGTTTAATACTGAGGTTCCCCTTGTCTGCAAGGGGTAAATTTTAGGATCCTAGAGCAGATGCCTAAACCCATGGTCAGTAACGAATGCCATGTTTTCTCCTACACATACATAACTATGATTAAGTTTAATTTCCTTATTAGGCACCATAAGGGAGTAACAAAAATAACAAAATTCAACAGTTATAGTAGACTATAGTAAATATTATCTGAATATGGTTTCTCTGTCAAAACATCTTGTGGCACCTTATCGCCCCTTTTGTGATGATGTGATATGATACAGTGCCTAAGTGATGAGATGAAGTGAGATGGATGGCATAGATCCTGTGTTGGTCCTTACCTGAACAGAGGCACTGTGACACTCTTACAATTGATCCTATAATTAAAATGACCACTGAGTAGCAACTGGGTAGTGTATCCAGTGTAGATACGATAGACAAAGAAATGACTCATGTCCCAGGTGAGACATAGCAGAACAGTTCAAGATTTCTTCACAATACTCAGGATTGTGTGAAATAAGCAACCAATAAACAATGAACAAAATATTTAATTTTGAAGTTTTCCATTTTATATTTTTGGATCAAAATTTCTAATAATGAACTGGAACCACAGAGAGTAAGACAAAGGATGAGGAGGCACTATTGTATGTGTAAGAATAGCTCATCCTCACTGTCTGCTGGTAGGTGTGCAACACTTTGAACACACCCCTGCTGTCTCTAATTCTCATGGTAATGTATTCTAGATCTTACCTCTCTTTTTTCTTTTTGAGACAGAGCCTCATATAGCTTGAGCTGATCTGAAACTTGGCAGTGTAGCTGAGGCTGGCCTTGAACTTATGACCCTCCCCATGCAAGGACTGTAGATATATCCTATCATATCTCGTTATTCTTGTCTTGACTTTCAAGTTTAGCCAAGAGCCTTGATGATGACCATGGCAGAAGAATAGGAGATGCATATGGTATCTATTTGCTTACTGTGTGCTAGGCAACAACCTTGGTGCATCTTACTATCTCATTTCACTTAATTTTATTCTATAAAATACTCATAAGCACAGAAAAGAAATAACTCTCCTGGAACAAAGCACTTGTTTCAAGTACTTCTCCTTTTCAGTCTTGTCCCACAGAGTTCACGATCTTGTTCTGCATCTCTGTATTCTATTTTACAAAATCCCATTAAACCACACATGTTTACATAGACCTCCCTTGTATAAAAGTGTGCTCTCAGGGTATGTGCATAACCTGACTCCACTTTGTAGTTTCATTTCCCAGATGTGAACCTCAGAAGTTAGCGCAGAATCCAGTTGCCTTGACAGCCGACATGGGGGCATCAGACGAGGCAGGCTCCAGTCAGACTCACCCAGGAGCTCCACAGGTAGCTACCACATTTTCCAGTTGTAGTGTCAGTATCTACTGATGATAAGATTTTACTATGAGAAACTTTTTTTGGCTCCCAAATGTACACATTTTATTAATTTATTTTCATGCATATGAGTGTGTGCCTACATGTATGTATGTGCACCATTATGTATGTCTGGTGCCCATGGAGATCAGAAAAGGGAGTTGGATTCCTAAAATTGGAGATACAAACAGCTGTGGGTCACCATCTGAGTGTTGGGAACGTGCAGCCTGGGTCCTCTGTAAGGACATCCTGTACTCCTAACCACTGAGCTACCTGGTCAGATCTGGCTCCCAAACTTTTAACTGACTTTGGTAAAACATATAGTCTTGTTTGACAGATTGTTTTATTTTCAATTTCTGATTCTCACTGTTAATCAGAGTCTCTGATGAATTGGGAAAAATAAAATCATCCCTGCTTGCTATAAATGCTCTTGAATCAGCAAGGAATCAAAAGACTATTGGAGTTCTCTGTCTTCTACATGACTTGGAAAGAAAAAGAAAACAACTCATTGGGACATGGATAATGGATAATGTTAAGACATTTTTTTCATAGTACTCAGAAATTATAAAACATTGTTAAACATACTAGCTCTCCATTCCCCGCCTCCATCCCTCACCCCCACCCCCACCAGGGCTTCTCTGTGTATCAGCCCTGGCTGTCCTAGAACCAGTTTTGCAAACCAGGCTGCCCTCAGACTCACAGAGATTTGCCTCCTCTGTCTTCTGAGTGCTGGGATTAGAGGCATATGCCACCATTGCCTGGTCACATCATTCTTTTAATCACCTTGAACTAATTTTTTTTTTTTTGATGAATAACCATGTGATTCAAAGATTATGCCGTAAATTTGTGATAAACATTTATCAGCTAGTGATTTTCCAATATCTACTTTAAAATATAGTTTATATTGAAAAACTCCACTCCAATAATAACACATGAAATAATAATAATAACCAAAGAACAAATATGCCATATCTTATGGGAACAGCAAAAGTCATAAAGCCAGCACAGCTGCCTGACGAAGATCCAGCAAACTGAATTGCATGATGACCCTGTGACACCTTTGGTTTTCATCTCCACCTGTTGCATACTTGGGGGACTTTTTACAATTTGGGAATGTTGGATTGATGGGAAATTTCTCATGAATCATTTATGCATTCTCCCAGGAGTGCTGCTTCTAAGCTTCCCCAGGAAAGTCCTGAACATACACTCCTTCCCATTTTAATTTTAGAACGATATTCTTATCTACTTGAAGGTCTTCCTTAAGCCTTGGAGTTTGTGACACACATAAAGAAGCCAGAGGTGTCGTCACGAGGCTATGAGACATTCTTGAAACATCTGTTCCTGTACTTAGGAATAATATAGTCAAAACAAAGTAAACTTTAGAAGGTCAACAAGGTTTGGTGGGCTAGAGGAGTTGGCCACAGGTCAGACTGCAAGCCTCTTCCCACTATGCACTCCAGAAATTACGTGACATATACAGCAACAAAGCTAGACTAGCTGAAGCTACCTCTGCCCTACACAGAGACTTATATTGATGAGCAAAATATGGAATGGAAAGATGATAAAAGAATGAGATGTCAGGAATTCCTTTCTTAGAAAAGTTGGCACATGTAAAGTCACTGTGATGTCTTATAACCAAAGAACAACAGAATGCCAGGATTAGACAAACACATTTTATAAAAATATAAAATGTAAAAATTGTATTATGCCAGAATTTGAATAATAACTGCAGTAGCTTTAGCCTGAGGATTTTTCTTGGGCACTGTGACCTTTAATAATACACTGCTTGGAACATGGCAATATGTCTGGACTGGCTTGAAGGTTTTGTTTTGGTCTACCATCCTTGAAGCCACAAAACGTACTAGCTTGTTATATGTCTCTAGATTCTTAAAAAAGGAGTTATGAATTAATAAGTAAAAATAACTTTGTTCATCAATGATGTCAAAACTTGAGGGAAAATGATTGGAAATGATAACTCTGTTCAGCCATAGTTTATTATTGATGACTAAAAGATGAGGAAAAATAAATAAAACAAATGTCCAAAATCAAAAATGATAGGATCTATGTTTTGAAACAACATGATTCCATACATGCTTATGAAATTTTGTATAAATAAAAAAGCACTCTGCAAATTCAGGACTGCAACATTCCCCAGACCACCATGCCTGGCTCCCTCCCTCCTCTGCTGACTCCTTACATTCTCTCCTGGGACCTGTCCATCACCAAGAATGGTTCCCAGCACAAATAACTATGGCAAAGGGGCTAACAACTACCTAAATTTCATCCCACATGGTCCCTTGGGATCAGAGAGCAGCTTACAGTAGGGAGAAGAGTGAGCTGTGGATAAGGAGTTAGGGAAGATGGGAAGTAGGAACTGCCTCAGGGAAAGAGAAAGGGGAGTTTCTTTTCTTTTCTTTTCTTTCTTTCTATCTTTCTTTCTTTTTTTTTTTTTAAAAAAAATTTATTTATTTATTATATACACAGTGCTCTGTCGGTATGTATGCCTGTAGACCAGAAGAAGGCACCAGATCTCATTACAGGTGATTGTAAGCCATCATGTGGTTGCTGGAAATTGAACTCAGGTCCTCTGGAAGAGCAGCCATCTCTCCAGCCTTTGATCCTTCCTCACCAGGGACCAAGCACAGATAGTTATGAGGGGATACAAGACCACACTAGACCCTGGCTTCTGGGCATTGGTAGCCTAGCATGGGAAGGGATTCTCACGTTAATCACTAGGGTATGCTAGTTGGTCAGTCTGTGAGTCTTGAGAACTGGGTTAATAAAGGCTGAGATAATTTTATACAGGTTCTTTGGAGAAAGCACACTGCTCACATGCAAAGTGTATGATTTATTTAGAGCAGAATTAGAACCTTAGCTTATTTAAATGAAGACTATTTTAGACTGTTGGAGGGATTGTAGCTGACAAAATAAGTGTGAGGAGTTTTTCATTCCCCATCTTACTCCAAGGAGAGACCCCAAGATAGGTCGCTGAATATCCCCAGTTGTGGGACAGTCTCACAGGTGAGTGACTCACACCTGGACTGCCCACCACCCTTGGCTGTGAGTGTGACAATCAGTGATACTCTCAGTGACAACTTTCTGTGTGATCATTGCTGCTACAGATGCATCATGTGAAGTGTTCTTGCACACAGGCCTATTTGCCAGGTAGGCTTAACTATTCTCTTCTCTCTCCCTGCATTAATCTCAGGCAAGCTTGTCAAAAGTGTTTACCTTGTCTTTCCTATACACACAGTGTTTTATATATATTTAGTGCTAGGAGTTGAATTTAAATCACTGGAAAGCTAAACACATATTCTTTTGCTGAGCTAAAGCCCTGGTCTCTCTATGACACCTCTAGTATCTCCCCTATCATATAGAATGGCAAAGAGAAAGCCCTGACATTTTTGTGTTCCCAGTGCCTCTGTAGAGTGTCTGATGCTCTGCAGATTCAAGTCAGTGACAGAAAGAGTGAATGAATACATGAATTAATAGATTGATTCAATGAAAGAGCAAAAACTAAAATGAGGCCAACACCATAGCTGGGGAATAATGGCAAAAACAAGTTGTCCAAAACACGTTTGGAATGAGCTAAATGAAAATGGTTTAGTAGAGTTAGACCAGACCAGTGTTTCTTATATCCCACGCCCCAGGTTGTAGTATCTCTTCGTGGATGTGATGTGGATGCTAAGAAGAGATGGCTTTTACCATTAGGGAGCACACACTGAAGATGAGAATTATGCTGTAACACAGATGGTAGCAAGACTTGACAGCCAGAAGCATGAACTTTCAGGTCGAGGTTATGACAGTAGTGAGGAAGAGGAAGCTGTTTAACCTGAGTTGGGGGCAGAGACTGGATCCCTATGGCTAGAGAGAACCGGGGAGGCAGAGGATGAGGCAGAGCACACAGATGTGAAGCTAGGCCAGGCCAGACTGTGCAGGATGTTTGTCGGGTGAAAGTGGTTACATTCCATTCAGGAGGAGTTTGGGGCATGTGGTGACTTGCTGCATACTTGGGTAGGGCTAATTGCCATGGCTTCTGAGCACTGTCAGCCCAGCCCTGTATAGAAAAGACAAGGTAAACACTTTTGACAAGCTTGCCTTGACTTTTGACTTTTTGTTTTTTTGGTTTTTTTGGTCTATAATTACGAATTAAATGCTGAGATGGTTTCTGAGGTCTTCACATAGGAACTAGTTCTTCTCATTCTGCCTTTCATGGTACTACATGCTATTATTATGTTGCTTAGCATGATGCTAAGGCAGACCTCAACTGAGACAGATAACCATAGCCTTGGAGCCCTATTAAGTCTCCCGCCTAGTTACAGCACCCTTGATTTCGGACTCTCAAAGCCTCCAGCTATCAACTGCAGAAGTCTTTAGATTGAGTTAGCAATACCTGGCAAAGATTACACTTTATTTGTCAGCATGTGTATAGTTATATTAAACTGTAAGGAAAAGATTTCACCTCCGAATAGATCCCAGCTGTGTTTCGTGGAATCCCATTGGTTCTAAGTGACAGCCCAACCACCTTATTCCCAGTATTAGATTTATTAAGCAGAAACAAAAACCATTCACAAAACAGTCAGAAAGGCCAGAACTAAGGATGGTTCTGAGTGTCTAGGGATCAACCTGGGCTCAAAGCTGCTCAGACTTCCTCTTTGCCCACCCCCCATCCACTCCTATCCACTCTCTTTGCTGGTGGGGGACATCATTTATGACAGTTTCAAATTCACATGCCTTTTGCATCGTGATTTAAGCGATAAGAACGAGCTTCTTCTCTTGGGGAGACAATTTTGGAAAAAAGCTTTTCTGAACCTTGGTTTGACTTTAGTGAGTGCATCCAGAGGCTAACACTGAAATGGAGTGGCTGAAGGTGATGGAGACAGAACACCATGACAGAGCATGGTCAGTTGCCTACCTGTTAGTCGAGAATTTGAGCCTCTTGCCAGGAGGAGGGAACTAGAGAGGAGAGAGAAGATAAATAGCAGCTATTCTTTGTGGACAAACATTCCATGAAGGTGCTCTGCTGACTTTGGCTAGGGCTCTCACACTTTTCTGATTCAAGTTCCAAATCTGTGATTGGGTTCCAGTCTGCTGGGTCTGAATTAACTCTGTTCCTATATTCTGGCGTATGTTAATTATAACTTAATTACTTCTAGGTTGCTGACACATGGTTTAAGTTCTTTAGAGCACCTTATTTAAAAAAATGTTCTTTCTTTTTTAAATCTCCAGTCTCAGGGCTGGAGAGATGGCTCAGCGGTTAAGAGCACTGAATGTTCTTCTGGAGATTCCCAGCATCCACATGGCAGCTAACAACTGTCTGTAATTCCAAGATCTGATACCTTTACACAGTTATACATGCAAGCAAAACACCAATTCACATAATAAATAAATAAATAAATAAATATTAAATCTCAGCTCAGAAACAGAGTTCTTGGTATTGGAAAGCCAAGAGTATGCTTTATATGCTTTAAAAGACACCCAGGAAAGCTTTTATGAGTTCTTCTTCCCTCCTGGGGACCTGAGGGTGGCTTGGCCATGGCTCACCAGCTGCTGGTCTATAGTGTCGGAACCTGGAGTTGGACCATCGACATCCACACTGATGGGTCACAGTAGAAGGGAAAAAGGAGAGGCCTCTAGCAGGATGGCCAAGGTGAGGCTCATTTCTTGGTGTGTACGGATGTGTGGGGTGCTAGGGATGAAGCCCAGGACTCCATACATGGTAGGCAAGTGCTTTACCCTTGAGCTATAGCCCAAGCAGACAATGTTCAGTATTTTTTTAACATTTATTTATTTCTATGTAGTGCACATGCCCTGATGCATGAGTAGAGTCAGAGTGTTAGTGTTTAGGCATCTGTATTTGCCTGCCCTTAGGGTCTTGACAGGAGACACCCTCAGCTGCGGCCACTGAGAGCACCCCGTGTGCATTTGCTATGAAAAGCCACCTCCTGACTCTATCTTCCTTTGCTTTTGTCCCTAGGGACTGGTCTCTGCCCCTTCTCTCCCCTTTCCTCAATAAATCTCCCATGTGGGCCCTGCTGTGTGGTTTGACTCCCTCGCCGTACTTTTGAAATAAAACAAACCTTACTGTAAAACTCCAAAGACTCTCCCAGGACTCTGAGACAATGCCAGGCCCCTGGAACCTGGTCCACCCACAACAGCCCTGCTTCCCCATCTAACAGATTGTGGGGACTTCCCATCCAGCACCCACATGATTGGTAAGCGTCCTCTGTCCCTACCCCCCCCCACTTCTGGCCATTTCTCGAGAGTGAGGTTTCATTTATCCAGCACAGTCCTTGCCTTCTGGCTTATCTCAAATTTCTGGTACCAAGCAACTGTGTCTCACTCGGGCTTTTAGCCTGTCAAGTCTTGCTTTATTTGGATGACAGTCCACTAAGCAGCCCTGTGCCTTCTGTCTTCAGGGTCCCTGGACCTTTGGGTGACAACACACTGCAGTTACATCATGATCTGTTGCCAGATCCCTTTTCATGGCGTGTGCACCCTTCAAAAGTGCCCGCCAGACAGAGCTCCTTCTTTTCACCTCTTCCCTGGCCTCTTGCTCTCCTTGTCTCTAATTTCCTCTCTTCTCTCTCTTGCTTCTCTCCCTCGTCAGCCCGCCTCTCTCAAGTCCTCACTCTGATGCAGCCTCTCACTTTTTTGCACTACGGCTCTTCTCCTCCTGATAAAGCTCTTGCTCTACTTGTTACGTGTGGCGTGTTTGTTTAGTGGCATACCTCAGCAGGGCCCGCCAAAGGTACCCACTTCTTGCCAGGACCTCAACCACCTGCTCCATAGGCGGCAGATCTGGTCTCTTCCACCTGCAACAAATCTGCTTTCTTCGTTCACCGACAGCTTTGCCTTCCATTGGATGCCGACAATTGAGCCTCTGACCACTCCCCTGGATGTGAGACTGGATTCAGCATTCTTCAAACTGGGCAGTTGGGTAAAGGAGGAAGAATTCTCCACTTTCTTTGCTCTAAGACCTCTTTGATTGCTCTCTCTCTGATGCAACATGGGAGTCAGAGATGCAGAAGCCAGATTCAAAACACACGCCTGTTTTCCCTTTTCTTTTAATTTATTCAACTCCCGTTTGTGTGTGTGTGTGTGTGTGTGATGTGTGTGTGAGATGTGTGTGTGAGATGTGTGTGTGTGTGTTTGTATGAGTATGTAACTTGGATTCAACTCTGTGTATATGTGAATGTGACTATTGTGTAGAAAAACCTTTTGTAAACATCAGTCACGTGGCTCTCCTCCATCCCGGCTGTTGACTTCATCATGATGTAAGCAGCATGGCTGGTAGCCATCTTTTATTCAGGTTATAGAGTATTATTAAGATTATAGACTAATAATTATTTCTTAGTCTAAAAGAAAGCAACAAGCCTCAAGTATTTTGGAAATTTTAGGTTATAAAGATCTTTTCATATTAAATAATGCTGACTTAGACATTTACACCTAAGTATTTACCTTTGTCAAGAGTTCAATACCAAGCTTCTAGAGAATTTTAAATAAATGGTGACATGTTTGATAAAGTATTTGATAAACACACAGAACAGATTTTAATGTAACTTTTGCTATTGACTATCCTCAGTAGTCAAGCACCTGTGTCTCCTGGTCAAGTGGATATGAAGAGGGTGTCAGGTGATGCTATGGTGATGGGACAGGAGCACCTGTGTCTCCTGGTCAAGTGGATATGAAGAGGGTGTCAGGCGATGCTGTGGTGATGGGACAGGAGCACCTGTGTCTCCTGGTCAAGTGGATATGAAGAGGGTGTCAGGTGATGCTGTGGTGATGGGACAGGAGCACCTGTGTCTCCTGGTCAAGTGGATATGAAGAGGGAGGGTGTCAGGCGATGCTATGGTGATGGGACAGGAGCACCTGTGTCTCCTGGTCAAGTGGATATGAAGAGGGTGTCAGGTGATGCTGTGGTGATGGGACAGGAGCACCTGTGTCTCCTGGTCAAGTGGATATGAAGAGGGAGGGTGTCAGGTGATGCTGTGGTGATGGGACAGGAGCACCTGTGTCTCCTGGTCAAGTGGATATGAAGAGGGTGTCAGGTGATGCTGTGGTGATGGGACAGGAACAGGTGCTTTAAGGGTTATTTATGTGAAGACAGGAGTTGAGTTGATAAAAGAATGAAACATGTTCTTGATTTCTCTCTTTCACGATTACTGTTTGCAACCTTGACACTAATTGGTGGAATTCTGATAAGCTATTAACCTAGCTCTTGGCAGAGCGATAAACACTGTACTCTACCACTGTAGGATCATAGCCACAGCTTGGGATTTTAAATGCCCTTTGGTTGTTTTCTAATGTGCCTAAAACTTACCTCTTTGTAAACTCAAAGTTCTGTGAGCTCCAGGGAGTTGACTTGGATCTACCTTAGCAGCATCTTGTCAGGACCAAGCAGTGCCTGCAGGTTCCACAGAGCCTGGACAGTGAAGTGAAACAGCCATCTGCCCCAGGACATGTCCAGTCCCCCAAAGATGATCCACACCCCCCAGGTCAGCAGGAAGGAGTCTAGAGAACAGGGCGCCCTCATCTCCACCTCACCGGCTGCCTCTTTCTAATGCCTCACCTTTTTATAATAAACAAAATGGAGGAACGTTAGCATTCAGGCATGAATTCATCTGCCCTTAGGGTCCTGACAGGATACATCTTCAGCTGCAGCCACTAAGAGCATTTGCTATTCCCCTGTGTGTATTTGCATGAGAGGGCGGGCCTTGCACACCCCCTATCTCTTTATCTTCTTTTGCTTTTGTTCCCAGGGATTGGTCTCTGCCCCTTCTCTCCCCTTTCCTCTATAAACCTCCAGTGTGGGCCCTGCTGTGTGGTTTGACTACTTGGTGCCACTTTTAAAATACTACACAGAACAACTGGTGTTGATCTCTCCTTCCACCATGGGCTCCTTGGGACTCAGGTTGTCAGATTTGGTAGTAAGTATCTTACCCTCTAAACCATCTCAATAGTCCCATTGTTCATTCTGAAGCATTTAATGTCACTTAGTTTTTGTTTTTTCTCCTATAAGTTGGATTATCTCTCCTCAAATTCACATATTAAGTCTTAACTTCAGTCTCACAGAACTTGGCCTTATTTGGAGAGTCTTTATGAAGTTAAAGTCATGAGATGGGCCTTGGTCTAATGTAACGAGCATCCTTATCAAATGAGATTTGGAGACACTCATACATAGAGTGTCACATGATGTGAGAGCAGAGGCCAGGGCGGAGCTTCAGCAACCCAAGAAACACCAACGGTTATCAGCAAATGCTAAAAGCTAAGGAGAGAAACCAGTGACAGTTCTTGCCTGGAGCCTCAGAAGGGTCCCACCCAGTCCACACTTTGATCTTAGTCTTGGTCTCCAGGCAATCCATTTCTGTAGTTGAAGTCACAGGGTTTGTGGTTCTTTGTTATGGCAGTCTGGCATTGTCACTGGGGTCCTTTATAACAATGGTGTAAGATTTACTGACACCCTGGGGTGGAGAACATACTTTCTCCTTTATACAATCTTGTCTCTCATAGGCTGGGCCGATGAACATTCCTCTGCTTTGTATGAGGAAGGTGTCGAATGTCTTTAACTCCCTGCTAGCTTTGTTTTGCAGCTACTTGATCTTGCCATCTCTATTTCCCTGAGTACACCCCATGATTCTACTCTTCCCAGGCTCACTGGAATTTATTCTAGATCTTTTCCAGTTTCAGAAATAAGTGAACCAGATCATCTTCTAATGAATCAAAATTAGACTCAAGTTTTGCTGGTGTTGATATGGATGGGAGTCTTGAACTCCTTGGCTCAAATGGTCCTCCAGCCTGGACTTCTTGAGTACTGGTACTACAGAAATGTGCAACTACACCAGACTCCCAGGCAGCATTTTAAGGAAGAGCTTCTTTACAGTACTGTGACAGGATAGTGTTTCAAGGCTGTTGTGGGCAAGAGTGAACCCTGGGTGAGAGAGGGCTGTCATGCCCCAGCTGTGATGTCACATAACTAGGGAGCCACCAAAGAAATCCTGCTGAGGCTTCCAACAACTTCTTCTTTTACTTTTTAATTGTTGTTGTTGTTGTTGTTGTTGTTGTTGTGTGTGTGTGTGTGTGTGTGTGTGTGTGTGTGTGTGTACATGTGTAGGTAAGAGGTTCACGTTAGATGTTGTAAATGAGATTTCTGAATTCGTTTGGGCCAGAAGTTTGGACCTGCCCCGGGGCGGCTTTTCCTCCAAAGAAATGAATCAGACACTTATAATAATTTCATACTGTTTGGCCCATGTCTCAAGCACCTTACTAGCCAGCTCTTTCATCTTAATTCAACCCATTTCTAGTAAGCTACCTGCCACATGGCTCAGCCCCGGCTCACCTGAATTCCTTATGTGGCTGTTCTTGGTGGTGGTGGGGGTGTTGGATGGAGACTGACTGACTATGCCCTCCTCCTAGTCTCTCCTCTGATCCTCCACCCACTTCTACGGTGCTCCACATAGGCCAAAACAGTTACTTTATTTACAGCATACAGAGAACATTTCCACCACAGTTAGATGTCTTTCTCAGTCACTCTCTACCTTATATATTAAGGCAGGACCTCTCCCTTGAAACCAGAGCCCCCTGACCTGTCTAGTCTCACTGGCAGCTTGCATACCTCCTGGGCACTGAGATTACAGACGGCCTTCCATGCCCACCCAACAGTGTGTACCAAGGATCTGAACTCAGCTCTCAGGCAAGTGAGGACTTTGCCCGCTGAGAATTCCCTCAGCTGTGATGATTTCTTTGTTTTGGCTTTGGTTCTCTCAATATAGTAGAAAGAGGAGGAAAATAAAGAAATGAAAATGTGGAATTTATGTTTTGTTTTGTTTTTAATCCAAAACCAACAAAAAGCCTGGGTTCCATGGGTAGCTCTGTCAGGTTCTGGTCACGTGAACTATTAGAAGAACCTCTTTCTTCTCCACTTTTCTTATCTCTAAAACAGGATTAATAGTTTTTATTTTAAAAAGTTTCTTAAGCAAAATAATAACATTTGCTTGAACTTACTGAAAACCACCAACTCTGTACACCAGGCTGGCCTCAAACTCAGAGATCCTCCTGCCTCTGCCTCCTGAGTGCTGGGACTAAAGGTATGTGCCACCACCACCCAGCTTCATCTTGCACTGGTTTTTAACTACTTAGCACAGAATCTGTGACTCTAGCAAGGCCAGTAGGAGAGGCAACAGCCCTTGGGAGCGCTTATCTATCTTCCTCAGACACATGTCTGGAGCAACACTTAGTATATCAGTGTTGCTTGGTTAAGAAGGACAAACCGCAATAAAAGTTTAGTATCATCCAAAATAGAAATGCTCTGCTTATGCTTCTACTTCATATTTCTCGTGATGAAATGACTCTCACTTGAAGATGTTTAGCTCTAGTGAATTTTTCTATGGTTGTATTTTTAGTGCATTACGGCCATGCCAATAGTTAAGACTTTATTAAAATAATTCACTAAAATTTACTCTGTATCATTGAGTGTCAACAAGGGACTATTTCTTCCCATAGGACATTTGGTAATGTCCAGAGACATTTTTGATCATCATGATAGGACAGCCCCTTCTAACAGAATTACATAGTCCAAAATATCAAGAATGTTGGTGTTAAGGGGCTCTGGACACACTGACACTCTCTCTCTTACAAATGATGGACATGCAAAAGCACAGTCATCATAGAGGCAGATCGAAAATAAACATACAGTAAAAAGGGACTTTCCTCAGGAGGGTGCTGATGGGAATGGGAGAGAGGGAGGGAGGGAGGGAGGGAGGGAGGGAACTGTGTCTGGGAAGAGTCTGTGTATGAGGCTGGAGGTGGTCAGGAGATCAGGTTTCTGAACGAGTCAGTCAACTTTCCAATCCATCGGTCAGAGCACAGCCCAGTTCTGCCTCAGCCAAGTGGCCCATCTGTGAGCTGTGGCCACTGGAGACAAAAGCGCTGCTATCTCTTCCTAGAACTGAGCGCAACTGCAGGGTAAAGCACACTAGCGTTCTTGTTCAGAGTTGGCAAATCCACAATTAGAACGATTGTAGGAGAGTGTGTGAGCGCGCTTTCGATCCTGGACCTTAATGTCTGCAGTGTGCTCCGAATGAAAGGACCGGGGGAGGGGACACGTACGTTTTAATTATTTAAATACATGCAGAATTTTACAGCCTTAAAGTCTATTTCGAAGGCTCCTTCCTGCGTAGACACAATGTGTTAAATTCTACTGGGTTCTTGGAATAACTCTTTTGGTTTGAGTGGTGAATTTTTAAAAGGTTCATTAATTCTTTGGGGCTACCAGGTGATCATTTGGTCATTCCTGTCATGGGGAGAAAAATAGAAAGAAGGTCAGAAAAGACACAAACTTAAACTGGTAAAACCCTCTCTCAGGAGGGGGAAGAGACTTTGAATAAGGATATACACAGATAGAAAATGTGACTTTATTCATAATAAAAAAAAAAAAAAGAGGAAAAAAAACTCTCTCTCTCCTTTCTTTTCTCTCCATTGCAGTAGCTGTGAGGCATTCTCTTTTTCATTCTAAACCCAACATTTGTGATGGAATTCTGCTATTGTTGCTTTTTCTTCCCATTATTTTTTGGAGGGGTAGGTGTTAATGATACTCAGTGACAGTTCTTACGCTTCCTTAATAAAAATGCTAACTAGAGTGACTGAGAGGCAGCTCAGTGGTAGAATGCAAAAATGCATGCTTAGTATGCATGAGGTGCTGGATTTAATCTCCAACACACACTCACACACACACATTACTGAGGTCAGCACCCCCCCAATATTACTGAGGTCAGGCCCCCCAAAGTACAGTTTAGGTTTGGGCATCCAGGTCAAGGATTTAAAGTAGGATGCTGCTCAGCTTTATGTACTTAAGACAACAACCAGTTAATGAGTAATTGATTCCTGGCCACTTCCCTTAGATACTATGAGGTCTGTAAATGTGCACACAGGAGTCATAGCAGATGCTTTGCTTTGGTGGTTGTAGGCAGCATTTGTGGTGAAGGAGTATTTGGTGAGTAGTAAATCAACTGTTTTTAGGCAGTTGGTTAGAAGAGTTTCAGGCTTCAAAAATGTTATAATTCGGTTAGGGAGACAAATTACACTAGTAATAGAGAATTAATGAGTGTCAGGTAGTTTGGTCTTAATTAGCAGTATGATGTGATATTCTATCCAAAAAAATCCAGATTGAATTTAATAACTGCCTTACTTTGTAAAGTATTCCAAAATAAGATGGTATGAATAATTTGTATTATGAAGACGTAATCAAGCTAAGGTCTTCATATAACTTTATAGGTGCACACATGTGTACACTACACACACACATACAATAAATCCTTTGCACAGGTCATAAGTGCTGCATACAGTGCCATGTGCTAGGAACATCAAGATGAACAAACACTATATGGCTTTTTTAAAAATCAGTTTCATCAATGGAGCTATAGCTCATAGGTGGGACAGGGTAGGTAGTGTGTCCAGTACTAAAGAAACTCGCTATGAGGGTGGCAGGGAGATGGTGAGGCCTGTATTCCTGTGGGCCGGCCTGTGATATCAGCAGACAAATAAGACTGAAATGTTTGGAGACCGAGGGAAGCGATAACGAGGGCAGGACATGGAGACAACAGCTGTGATAACAAAGGACACGAGGCATTGCAGAGGCAGCCATTGCTGATGCAAAGGTTCCAAAATCTTAGAGGATTTTAAAAATGGGTTTGTGGCAAGACATACACACTGAAGTAAACATTAGAAGACGGAACCAGGGAATTAGTTAAGATAAATGAAAACTGATGAATTCTTCAGGAATTGCTAGAGACTGGAACCAGAGTCTTGGGGGGAGGGGTCCCCAGATTCAGGAGCTGGAAGAAGAGAAGAAGGGGGTCCAAAGTGGCTGACAAGGCCAGGGAGAAGCAGAGTGCTTTGCCACTGGGACCAGGGAGGGAGGAATGTCCAGCAGTGGGCCGTCAAGCTAAATGCCACCCAGAGGCTGAAGCAAATGAACACCAGGATAAAGCCACTCATTGTATACAGCTACACTCTCTGAAACAGCCTGTGGGCCTTTTGTTTTTAAAATTAAATGAGATGTATAAGATATTAATAAGCTTTGAAATAAATAAAGCTTCTATGTAAATGAACACCAAAGATGATGCAGCGCTGGTGGAGGTAAGTGTACCTGACACTCACACACATTTCTGTTTTCAAAGAAACATAGGCAACATTATCCAAACTCATCTTTGTAATATTTTTGGGAAGATTATAGCTTTAAAAAGCCAGAAAGATCTGTTTTCATTGCTTTCTCGATTTGTCTAGCTGTTGATACTAATGGTAGATAACCTTCCAGGAATCTGGTGATAGAAAATGAGGGGTGCTGAGGGTGCTGAGGACACATTCAGGAAAACCCTTCTCTAGCATGAAATGATTTCATGTGAGTTATTTCATCTTACCCTCAACAACTCTGTGAAATAGCTTATCTCCATTTTATGTATGTGGGCAACTTCCAAGAACCCAGGTTAAAAATAGATACATTGGCAGGACTGAAGTATTCCACGTAAGCAGGACTTTATGTTTGACTATCTTGGGCTTGGCCTAGAATGATGGAGGAAATTTTATCATGGAACAGAAACAAATCAAATCAGGATATCAATCCTTTTCTGTGTGTAGACACACCTGGAAGGCATGTAAATTTTGTGTTGCAAATGATGAATCAAACTCACTTACAAAAAAGTCACAAAAGGGGGTGGCTGGCTCAAAAATGGAAAATATGAGGTAGATGTTTAGTCTAAAGGCTCAGCTCTAACTGAATCCAAGACAATTCTAGCTTCATAAAAGCAAAGTCATACCTTGGATGCACTGTATTATGTGGGCATGGTTGTACTGAGCCAGGGTACAGACACAAGGAGGCTCATGTACCTCAAATGAAGGACTTAGGTAGAAAACCAGCAGTTTCACATGGGATAATCAGCTGCTTTTAGAAGAAAGAATGGTTAGTAGACAGCAAAGCCAGCGGATCTCCAAAGCCAATCCTGTCTTCAAGGAGTGCTCCACCAGCTTTCCAGACGTTCTTACTCTTTGAACTATGTCTTTAACGCTTGAGTCTCAAAAGCTTTCTCCAGTGTATCTGATGCTCCGAGGCAAAGGTCTGCAGTGTTGGTGGTATATCAAGAGTCACATGGGTAGCCAAGCCATTATTTTGAGAATGTGGATGTCCGAGCTTACCATCTTAAGTGAAGTGCAATGGGCTGGCAGTATATCATCAGTGGCTCAGTGGTTGTCTATCCTCCATGAGCCCACGGGTCCATATCCAGTACTGAAAAATCAAGCAAGCATAGACAAGCCACCAGGTGAAGTCCAGGCACTGATTTCCAACACCTCAAACTTTGTCCTGATGTAGGAGTTTGAAAGGAACAATCCCCTGTGCACAGTGACTAGCACACCTCCATGCCTTCATTCTTGCCCTCCCTTCTTGGTGTGGGTTTTTGTAGCTATTCAGTAGCTGCTCCAGGAGCACTAACAGAGCAGAATGAAATTATAACTGCATACAGAGAGTATATTGCACCATATACTAGCATGTTCTGGGTACTTGTACACTAGATTTCTACTGTGTTTGGGACTCCAAGCCACGAAAAACGATGGCTAAGGTGAGAAAACGCTCTAGCCCTGTAGGGAAAATTAGCTTGTGGGGCATTTCTGTTTAGAGTTGAGGAAGCATGTGGAAGGCAACCAAATCCACTGGAGTCCAAAGAACTCTGAGTATTAAGAGTTCTTGTTTAGCGTGTGGAAACTCGCATCAGGAAGAGTAAACTCCTCCGGTTTGAAGGCTGAAGCAAAGGGCAAAGTGGAACGGGCAGAAGCTGCAGCTGGGTAGGTTTTTGTTTGTTTGTTTTTAGTTAAATGCTCAAACATTAAAGTAGTGTTTATTCTAGGGAAAATACAACACAATCTATCATTTTGGGCTTGTATATTTCCAGTTTGTAAGCTGAAGAAAACTGTCACAGTTTTAAATTGGATTTTAAAATCTGTCAGGAGAGGAATCTAAGTGGCATCTCCGCGGGCTCCGTGCTGCAGTACCACCCATGGCCACAGGGATGCAGTATAGCTCAGCGGACAGTAGAAACTGTGTTGGGAGGCGGGTTCCAGGGAATCCTTTCCTCTGCAATGAAAACGGATCTCCAGGAAGCAAGTGAAAGGTTTCCTTTATCTCCATCATTCATCTTGCCCCTCGGTTCTACTGTAATTTCTGCGGAACTCCAAATGTTTATTAAACGACAGTTTCTACAGGCTTATACATCCCTTACTTCAGTAAGTGGTCTTGCCTTGTTTTAAAAAGAAAATTGAAATAACAGAAACGTCTAATGATAAACGGTTGGTAAAATGACTTGTTAAATGCTCACATAAAGAAAAACAGTGCAGCTATGCAAGCGTGTTCCAGACATTACATAAAGGTAGGGAAAATGATAAATGAGAATAAGTTAAGTGAAAAAAGCAAGCCTGTTGTGGTGACACATTTGTAACACCTGTCCTCAGGGGGATAAGGCAGGAGAATTACAAAATAGAGGTTAACCTGTGCCTCATAATGAGACCTTGTTTTAAAAAAGCTGTGTTCGGGAGGCACCTGGAGGTTGGGAAGACGGCTTAGTTGATAAAATGCTTGTCGCAAGCACGAGGACCTGAGTTTGGATCCCACCAGAGCAAAAGCAAGACATTTTTAATCTCAGAGCCCCAGAAGCAGACACCAGGTTCTCCGGATTTGCTGGCTAGCTCTGGCTTCATCAAGACCATCTCAAAAGCTAAGGAGTCAGGCAATTGAGGAAAGACACTCCATGTAGACTTCCAACTTCACACAGGTGCACAAACAGTACACTTGAACACAAATACATCAAAAAAAAAAAAAAAAAAAAAAGGAAAAGAAAAAAACAAAATGACAAAAGCAAAATTCAGATATCCAAAAAACTTGAGTCTAGTGTTATTAAAATATTTAGATGGCACATACTAACATTGATTAAATTCTCTAAGACTTATTTGTTGAAGTCTTATTTTTCTTCTTTATATTTTATGATTTTATAAAATAAGAAACAAATACTTTTATACTTAGGCGAAAAGTAATAAAAGAAATGACAAAACGATGATTATCCAGTCTACCACATGAAGAAGAAAACAGGTCTTAGTTAAGGAGGCTGTTAATGGAACTTTTCCATGTTTGCATATTGATAGGTGTTGAGGAATATTTGTTTAACTATACACAGACATTTTGTATTTGTTAAATTATGTAAAGAAGTCTTGCTGTTTCATCTTGCCTGCCTAAGGCATCTGATTGGTCTAATAAAAAGCTGAACAGCCAATAGTGAGGGAGAAGATGTAGGCAGAACCTCCATGCAGGGAGAGGGGAGAGGAGGAGGAGGAGGAGGAGGAGGAGATGGAGGAGGAATTTAGGTTTGAAAAGAAGAAAGAAAAAGAAATGTCAGGGAGATGCTAGGGGCCAGCCAGAAAAATAGGGCATACAGAATGAAAAAAAGGTAAAAAGCCCTGAGGCAAAATGTTAAATTAAGTTAAAAGAGCTACTGGGACAAGCCTAGCTAGGGCAGAACATTTATAATTAATAAGACTCCGTGTCTTGATTTGGGAGCTGGTTGATGGCCCAAAAAGCATGCAGGTAGGCTCTTCCCTGTTAATAGCCAGGGACTGAGAGGGCAACTCACAAGACCTTGAAAGGGCACTTCACAAGTCACTAATTAGTTGTAATTACATATAATCATGGATTTTCTTCTGTATTTAAACTTTTTTCCTGAGGAAGCACACACAGTTTATTAGAAATACTTAAAATGGAAGTATTTATATGAATATCCATTTTTGAATCGTCATTTATATTTTCCTTTAGTCTAGTCTTTGTACTTCTCCTGTCTTAACACTGCCTTTATGAAGAAATTAAGGAGACATCTTGCAGTAGCCTGACCTCTGAATTTGCCTGATTATTTCTTGAAGTGCCCTTGAATCTATTCTAGACCAGATGTATTTCCTGAAACCAGGAAATTAAACCATAGATAGGAACAGATTCAGATCACCTTTTTCCCCCCCTGGCAGCCTTATGTGCTAGGAAATGCTGTGTATACTATAATTCATGCTTTCAAGGCTTATCTGGCTATCTCTAGTTCAGGGTCAGCCTGCTGGCCGGTGGATGTGTACCAGAAGAGGCTCTTTACCTCCTGTTGGACAGTAAGCAAAGGCAAACAGACACATTTTAAAAATCGCTTTTTTTACTTTTGAGATTATAATATAATAGCATAATTTTCCCCTGTTCGTCTCTCTAAACCCTCTTGTATACCTCTCCTTGCACAGTTTTTCAAATTCATAGCCTCTTTTTTTAAATTAATTGTTGTTATATACATATACGTATACACATTTATATCCTTAATACAACCTGCTCAGTTTGAATAATGGGACTTGCATCTATGGTTTCCGGGCTCACTGTCTGGTGCTGAATAACCAGTTGGTGTGCTCTCCCTTGGGGAATGTTCTTGGTTGCTTCTAGGTCTTTGGGTAGGGCTGAGGCCTGGTGGTCTTGCCCCTGTTCACTTCACAGGTCTATTATCTTTGTTCAGCTCACACTTAGACAGTCATATTGGTGAGATTTTATGGGTGTAGATTCTGACATATCTAAGAGACATAATCTCATTAGGTCCTTGATCCTCTGGCTTTTACAATCTCAATGTGTTCCCCATGACCGACATCTTGAGAAATAAATGGTAAGTGATGGAATACTTGTTTCATTGGCAAATCAATGTTTATATATGGTTATTAAAGGTCCAGTTTACTTAGGGTTCACACTTTGTGTGGAATGTTCTATGAGTTTTAACAAATGGAATAATCACATGTTTTTACATTATACTATCTTACTAACAAATGGTCAGATAGATTTGATTTATCAAACAATCTGTAATATTGATTTTTGTATATTGATCTTGCATTCTAAAACCCCGTTAAGCCCATTTGTTAATTCAAGTGGCTTTCTTACAGACTCTACTCCATTTTCTACATTGATGAGCACACTGTCTACAGATGAGAACAGTTTCTTTCTTTTTTTCTGAATCCTCTAGCACAGAGGTTCTCAACCTTCCTCATTCTTCGACCCAGGTTGTGGTGACCCCCTCCCAACCATAAAATTATTTTGTTGCTATAATCTTTATACAGTGATTCATAACTGTAACTTCACTAGTTATGAATTGTAATGTAAATATTTGATGTGCAGGATATCTGGAATGGAACCCCGCAAAGGGGTCATGACCCACATGTTGAGAACTGCTGCTCTGGAATAATGTTGACATCCATGCCTTGTTTATGATTTTAAGATGAATGCAATCAGTATTTCACATTTTTGTGTGTGTTTTGATACAGGGTCTTACTATATAGTTCAGATTAGCCTTCAACTTGTGATGCCCTGTTTCTTGTGTCCTGATAGGTACAGAGAGAGAGAGAGAGAGAGAGAGAGAGAGAGAGAGAGAGAGATTAGTATTTTATAATTAACTATGATGTTAGCTGCAGATAATCATAGATGACCTTGACTACTTTGAGGAAGTTTCTTAGTTTATAAATTCTGTAGTTGAATTTTATCAAATACTTTCTCTGCATCTATTCAGAGGATCACATATAATCTTTTAACTTGTTAAGATGATGAATGATATTGACTAATTTGTTCATATGACACCAGAGCTACATTCTTCAAGTTAACTCTGCTTGGTCATGATGTATTATTCTTTCTGAATTATAGTCTTTTAATAAACAAACATTCCCAGACTCTCAAAGATGCCTGAAACTGCTCAGACGACTGAACACCGATTGCTTGGTCCCTGTGTGGGTTAATCCTGGTTGTCAATTTGATTAATGAAGGAGGAAAGTTGTTTCTAGGGTTGACAGCTGTAGGGTGCAGTTGGCCCTTGCACAACTTGCTGGAACATTGCATCATGTTCCCCAGCTATTGCATCTTCGCCGCTTATGCTAATTAGGCGTCGAGTAGTGACCTATCCGATGTGATCCCTGAATATGCTAATGAGGTATTACTTTGGACCTATCACCAGCTATATGCTAATGAGGCATTACGTTGGGCACCAATCACGCATCCCAGCTTCCCTATATAAGTAGGCTGCATTTCAGGCACGGGGTCTTCTTTCCACCATTGTCAACTGAGCTGTACTCCAATAAAGTGTGGTCCGAGAAGAATTGTGCATGTGGTGACTTGTCATTCTGCAGGCCAGAAAGTGGCTCGCCACAAGTGGCGCCAAAACCCGGGAACCTTCGCGCCCCGTAGAGAAGACCGATTCAGAACTTGACGCACAGAGTGGACCGTCGGTGAGGTTGCTGTAGAAGAATCTGAAGGAGATTCAGAACTGCAGCAATCAGGAGGGTTAACCGGTAAGTCTCACAGGAAAATAGTGGGACCTGTGTTAAGCAGGAAAACTTTGCTTGTAGAAAAAAGCAGAGAATGGGGCGTCTGCTGACGAGCAGATCTAACCCATTGGTATTTTGGGGTTGTTTGACAAGGATGAGGTTTTTAACCTCATGTCCAATTTTTTTGGCTCTCAAGGAGCTGCTTCATTAAGGTTTTTCTGAGTCCGCTCTGCTTGCTAGCAGTGGGAGAGACAGATGTATTAAAGGCAGCCAAGAGGGGTGGAGTCAGCAATTACGATTTGTTTCCCCTGCTGCGCCTATTGCCCCCTCTCCGTATTGCCAGCCTGGTGGGAGCATCTGTTCTAAGCCACCGGACAACACAAAAGTGTGGAAGAGAGTCCAGCGTGAGCTGCGTCCTAGCGTGCTGCTGGCTTTTCCAGTTTTTCAAGATAACCAGGGGCAAAGGTATCACGAGCTTTTAGATTTTAAGACAGTGAAATCCCTGGCAGAGTCTTTCCGCACTTATGGCACTACTGCGTCTTTTACAGTAATACAGGTTGAGGCATTGAGTAGATCTGCCATGATGCCTAGTGACTGGAGTAGTTTAGCAAAAGCGTGTCTCAATCCTGGGCAGTATTTAGACTGGAAATCATTCCTGACTGAATTTGAGGAGGAGGAAGATCTAGAGGAGGCGGCTGCAGCCTATGAGCGAGAACGCTATGATCCCCCGCCACTCAGCCGATCACCGCCTTTCAATCCCGTAAAGGCTAGATAATCAAATAAACACCATCAATATGAAGGCTTGGTGAGCCCTCCCCAATAAGGGGGAGGTCTCAGGGAACCTAATTGAATTTTTAGGAGCTATTATTCAGAATGCCCATGTTTGACCACAAAAGGTAGAAATTAGGACCAATTGCTTAAGGACTTTAAATGATTTTCAAACATTGCTTGGGGATATAAATTGGATTCGGCCATATTTGAAATTAACTCGCTTTGAGCTTAAACCCTTATTTGATATTTTAGAGGGAAATCCAGATCTTAATTCCCCATGCCAGCTAACCCCAGAGGCTCAGATAACACTTCAAAAGGTAGAGCAAGCAATTACTAGGGCACAGTTGGTGCGCTGTGACGAATCCAAGCCCATTTGAATGTGTATCCTCCCCACTTTAGGCTTTCCAACTGGTGTTCTTTGGCAAGAAGGGCCTCTACTGTGGATTCATACTAAATCTACAGGGATGAGAACCTTGTCCCACTATCCATCCATGACAGCTGAGGTTACGTTATTAGGCATTAAACAATCCATTACATCTTTTGACAAGACACCTGACCAACTTATAGTCCCTTATACAAAAGAACAAGTAGAGATATTGGCTGCCACTACCTCAGAATGGGATATATTGGTTTGTGCCTTTTCTGGTACAATTGATAATCATTTGCCCAAGAGTGAACTTGTAAGATTCATAGTTCATCAGCCTGTGGTGTTTCCTCGGATCACCATGGTTAAGCAATGCCTTAACCATCTACACGGATGGGTCTAAGACTGGGAAGGGAGCCTACATGGTGCAAGGAGGCTCACCTGTAACTGTTGAGTGCCATCCAAATGCTCCCCAAATAGAATGCCAAGTAGTTTTAGATGTTTTTAAATGTTTTCCTGAGTCTTTTAATTTGGTATCTGATTCATCATATGTGGTGAATGCTGTTAAAAATTTAGAAATTGTTTCCTATATTAAGCCCTCTAATATGGTAGCCTCACTTTTAGCAGGAATGAGAGGTGAGATTTTGCATCGATCCAATCCCTTTTATATTGCCCATATTTGAGCTCACTCTTTGTTACCTGGTCCTATGGCAAAAGCCAATGAACAAGTTGATCTGGCAACACGCACTTTTGTGGCATTGGACTCTGAAACACAAGCGCGAGAGTTTCATAGCTTATACCATGTTTCATCTGCTGTTTTAAGAACTAAATTTAAAATTTCTAGCAGAGAATTGCACCCCCAAACAAAGGCTCTCTCTTGCTTTATTCACTATAAATTTTCTAAATTTAAATGATAAAAATGAAACCATTGCTGAACGTCATATGACGTCAGAACCCAACAATCAAGGCAAAGTTTTGTGGAAGGATGTACTTTCTAATCAATGGCGAGGCCCGGATCACGTTATCGTTTGATTCAGGGGATCTTTATGTGTTTCTCCACAGAATCAGGAGCCAGTTTGGGTGCCATCAAGATTGATGAGACGCGTTGAGGACGACTCTAAGGATGATGCTGATATGGATACTCCTGACTGTCTTCCCCCTGATTCAGGCAGAAAGTGGAAATTAGTCTATGGAGGCCAAAAAGATGATCCTCAAACAAAAGTTCCAGATCGCATGTTTGAATGCTACAAGATTGGAGCCTGTTACACTTGGGGACTTTACTTCTTGGCTCACTTCTGCCCTTTCCTTTTTCAAGGAGTGGGTGTGAGTGGGAATCTTTGCAGCCTGCTGTTTATTTGGGATTGTTTTTTGCCTCTGGCTGGTTTGCCATATTCGCATCAGAGCGCATCATGAAAAAGTCCTACTCACTCAGGCACTCTTGGCTGTTGATGCAGGGCACTTCCCCGCAGCCTGGCTCTCCGCCCTTAAAAACTTACAATGATTGCCCTTGCACAGAGAGGCTTTAGCTGCCATTGCACCTCTATAGGGAATCATTTTCCTCTGAGACGGCCTTTGCACCCTGCCGCCCTCACTGGCCTTGCACAACCCTCACTGGCCTTGCACACAGGAAGGTGTCTCGGGGATCCTGGCAGCAGGAAACAGCCTTTGAGTGGTGGGCACATCATGAGGTGAACACCTGTACGGGCTATATCCTGTCTGTGCCATTAAAAAAACAAAAAGCGGAAGATGTAGGGCATGGTTGGCCCTTGCACAACTTGCTGTAACATTGCATCATGTTCCCCAGCTATTGCATCTGCGCCGCTTATGCTAATTAGGCGTCGAGTAGTGACCTATCCGATGTGATCCCTGAATATGCTAATGAGGTATTACTTTGGACCTATCATCAGCTATATGCTAATGAGGTATTACTTTGGACCTATCACCAGCTATATGCTAATGAGGTATTACTTTGGACCTATCACCAGCTATATGCTAATGAAGCATTACGTTGGGCACCAATCACGCGTCCCGGCTTCCCTATATAAGCAGGCTGCATTTCAGGCACGGGGTCTTCTTTCCACCATTCTCAACTGAGCTGTACTCCAATAAAGTGTGATCCGAGAAGAATTGTGCATGTGGTGACTTGTCATTCTGCAGGCCAGAAAGCAGCTTGCCACAGATAGCATCTTTGGCCTTTTCATGCCTGTTGATGAACACATGTAATATGTAACCTGTTGCTGCTGTCACCCTTCCTTGATATCAGAAGCCAGTTTCTCTTTTGCCCAATGTGGACTGAAGACTAGTGATCTTCAAATATGGATTGAAGATCAGCAGCCTTCCAGAAATCCTCTAGGCCTTCAGCAGCAGATGGGGATCTGAACTCTTCAGTGTGTAGACAGCCATTGTGGGACTACCCAACCTATATCGTATAAGACAATCTAATAAATCCACATGTATGTCCATGTTATATAACTTATATTCAAATATATGCTTATTTATATATGGATATGTAAATCTGTGTATATTCATTCTAGCTATATATTCCTCTGGGAGACCCTGATGAATATTGGTTGTATTCTGCTGCCAAGCACCCATGGTCTCATGAAGCCTCCTCTATGGTCATGTGACTGCTTTAATGCTGAGTTACGCTAAGCAAGCCCTCCTCGGACTAGACGGCTCCACATTACAGCTTCTTTATGGGGTGATCCCGAAGACAGTGGCAAAAGAACATCTCACAGTGGGCAGAATTTCCTGTATTGCACATGGCTGTGACTTTTGCTTAGAAAGAAAAACGGACAGATCTGATGGCATCCTGATCCCTGGGCTCTAGTCAGTTTGGCTGGATGATTGGAGACTTGGAAGAAGCATGATTGTAAAATTGCTGAGCAAGATATCTGGGGAAGAGATACGTGAAAAGATTTCTTTACAATGCGGGTAAAGTCCTGTCTGGATTGCAGAAGATTCTTTAGGGCATTTGTTGATACTACCATGTCCTGTGGTTGAAGTCAATGTAAAACCCCAACAACCCAATCTAGATAGGATGATAAATAGCTCTGATCCTTCAAAAAACAAATATATGAGTAAGCCCTTGGGTTTAAAAAAAAAAAAAAACCCAGGACCTGCTGAGGTGTTTGCTGAGGGCAGAGGAAATATGGAATGAGCAGAAGGTGGTCACAGAAGTAAGGTGGATGCCCTGAGCTTCTGTGCTGTCTTTTGTCATGAAAATGTTTATGTATTCTTTTCTAGCAGTATTTTTTTTTTTGTTTATTTGTTTGTATAGCCCTGGCTAGCCTGAAACTTCTATGTGGCCTCAGACTTGCACTACTTTTTCTGTCTCTGCCTCCTCAGTGTTAGGATTATGTGTGTGTCCACAACACCTGGCTTAAAAAGTTATAAAAACATAATTGGCAGATGCTATACATACTTGAATAGCATTAAGGAAGATGATTGTTTTGGAAATTATTGCTAAGTCCTCCCTACCCAGTCTGGTAAAACACTAAATTGTATAGCTCTGTGCAATTGTTATTAATTCCTATTCTTATGGATTTTTTTGTGTTTCCCAAAGCTTTAGATATGCTTTAGGTTTACATTGTGTCATGTGGGATTTACAGGAGACAGAATAATTAAGCTGGAATAGATGATGTTATAAAATGCTTAATTTTGTAGCTTTGTGAATTATACTTAGCAAGTAAATTTTTACTGTAATGATGAGTCACATGAGTATCTGGGATAAGAGTTTTAATTTTTTGGATAATATTTGGATAATTATTTTAAAAATGTATTTTGGAGAAAGTTTTATTCCAATGTCTTGGTTTTATCTAGGACTTTAGAAAATTTTTAAATGAAAGAAAAGCTAGCAAAATTTATGTTAGTGAGCACTTAGAGACCCATTTAAAATACCCTTTCAAAGCAGCAAATAAAAAACTGTGTCTCTTATCATGGTTCAGTTGGAGTATGCACTAATGCAAGCTGCAATCTATCAAGTTCAATTATCTTATAAATGATAAAATAATTATGTTTTCAAAAATGATGACAGAAATTACAGTAGTTGCTTCTGGAACACTGAACTGTGTTCTGTTGGTTTTTAATTTTAAATATCAGTTAAAAACTCAGTGAATCTTTTAGGAAACTAATTCTTAAACCTTTTTTTTTCATCTATGGTGAATCATTTATTTCATTTAGTTCTAGGGGCTAGACCAGGGCTGTGTCCATGCAGGAAATCAGTCTGTCACTACTGAGCTACTCCACAAGCCCTAGAATAGATTTTTTTTTTTATAAAAAACTTTATTTATTTGCCTTAGTGTTTGCCTGGAACTGGAACTACAGACAGTTGTTAGCTGCCATGTGGGTGCTGGGAATCGAACCCGGGTCCTCTGGAAGAGCAGATGGTGCTCTTAACCGCTGAGTCATCTCTCCAGCCCCCTAGAATAGATTTTTAAAAATGCATTTTATAGACAGGAATAAGCATAAACATCAGAGAGAGAGAGAGAGAGAGAGAGAGAGAGAGAGAGAGAGAGAGAGAGGACATGCAATTCCCCATTCTGCCACGATAGCAGCATAATGACAAAGCTGCTCGTCAACCCAAAAGAAACCTCCAACTCTTCAAAGACCATCTCAGTAATATTGGCAGGGAACTATCCCCAAGCCTTGAGAGGTAAATAAAAAACTGTGAGGGCTTCCCTGGGAAGAGTCTCTTTTCTTATTGATAAAAGGGGAAATGAAACTGGCCCTCAGATAAGTGCAGATGCAGTTCATAGGGCAAGGCTGCAAGTTGTTATAAAATCTATCAGACACAGGGCCTCAGATCTCGAATCAAACCCTGCCCCATATTTTGAGTTGTCCTGTTCTGAGTCATGCAGTTACCACATTCCATCAAACACAGAGACTGGTGAACAGGATGGATTGGACACCTGACAGCCTTCTAGTTAAGCAGGTTTTACGGCTGCCTTTCCAGAAACTATCAGCACATTTCTACTTGACTTGAGTACAACCACAAGATTGAAATTTCCTGTAAGGAAAAATGATTACTTACTACTGTATCAATTTAGAGATGCCTGGGTTCAATGAAAACAAGCAAGGTCTATTTCCCCCGTGGGAAATGCATTACATCAGACAGAATCCATGCCAGCTCTCTACTTCTTTCAGATAAATGAGTCCTAACACAGCCATGAGCTTGCTGGCTACTGCTGATTACCTTTCTGGAGGGAAACTTCCATATGGTCCGTTCACAAAACAATCCTAAAATCTTGATATACGCTACAATGCAGATGAATCTTGGAGATATTCTGCTAAGTGAAATAAGCCAGTCACACAGGATAACTATTATGTGACTGAATCTGCACAGGGCTTAGAGTACCAAAGGCTCAGAGACAAGGTAGAACGGTGACTGCCAAGGCCTGAGGGGAGGAAAGGATGAAGGACTAGTGATCTAGGGGCACAGAATTTCAACTAAGAAAAATGGAAAAGGTCTAGAGATGGGGGCGGTGACCTTTGTTAACAATGTGAATTTACTTAGGATCACAGAATGGTATGCGGCAAGCTTGATGAGCGAACGGGAAGATGACTCAGTGGTCACTTATCTGCCCTGAAAGGATGAGGATCTGGGTTTGGATCCACGAGATATACTTAACAGCCAGGTGTGGTAGCATGAATATTGGTTATCTCAGTGTTCTTGTGGGAAGATGAAAAGTAGAGACAGAAGAATCTAGAAGCTCCTGAGCCAACTAGTCCTGTGTATGCAGCAGCAAACAGCGTGGAAGCCTTCATGGTAGGAGGCTGTCCACTGACTTCTACTTGAGCACAGAGGTACTCACAAATACACACACACTCTCTTACACACACACCACATATACACCACATACACACACATGCATACATACACACACATATCACATATACACACTCATACACACTTACACATACACATTCTCTCACACACAAACACACACTCTCATACACTACATACATATATCACATACACACTCTCGCACCCACACTCACACACACTCACATACACACACTCACACACACACCACACACACATTCACACATACCATATACACAGAAGATTAAAAAATGATTAACTGGTAAATTTTATGTTACATAAAAAGAGACAAAAATATAGCTATTATCCCCTTTTCTCATTATAAAATCAATATGTATTTTCATTGTAAAATGGAAAATGGAAAAAGAACTAAAAGTACTATACAGATTGCTACATTTTTTTCCTATTCATTTGTCATATATAGTGTGTGAGACAGACAATTTAGTTTACAGCATGGCCTCTGAGACTATGAAGCTCCATGGGAGTGAGAATATTGCTTTTTAGTTTGACATTTCTTACGCCACATTTCACTAGAGAACAAGCTAGCTGTCTCTAGGAAGAAAAGATAGTTGTGTTTCAAAGATTATAAATTTGTCATGAGAAAGTTACAGCTATTTTTTTCACTTAACTCAAGTGGACCAAATTATCTGGTGAGAGCCAGAATGTTGGATATGGAGATAGGAAAGTAATGTTTAGGTGAGTATACACCTAACAATATCCACAATCAAATACATTCTGAGACTGTCATGTTAGCCTTGAACTTGCTATGGCACTGAAGTTGACTGAGGTTTTAATTCTCTAGCCTCTACTTCTCAGGTGCCAGGATTATTATGTGTTACACACCCAGTTTACAAAGTACTGGAATTGAACCCTTGTGGATCCCAGGCAAGTACTTTACCAACACAACTGCATTCTGTTTTCAACAAGACATGGTGAACAGAAGCAGTTATGTCAATGGTTGCTTTACTTACTAGAATTTTTAAAATTCAAGATAATGTTCTGAATATGGGAAAATACAATAACAAAATAAGTAATAAATATTTGCAATTCTTGTCACTAAGAATAGACAAAAAATATAATGTCAAATGAGCGACTGATTTTAACAATGCTTGTGTGATAACATACTTGCACGTTACAAGTAGAAAACCCTGCAAGGCCACTGTTACTTCTCTTTTTGTCTTAATGGGATATAGAATCACCATGGAAACAAACATCTTGGTGTAGGTATAAGGAAGTTTCCAGAAATGTTTAAGAGAGGATAGAAAACTAGCTCTGAATGTAGGCAACACCACTCCATGGGCTGGGACTTGAGACAGAATACAAGGAAAATAATTTGTCTCCACTTGTCTGCAGAAGCCCTGTGGCTAGCTGCCATATACCACCAAAGCTATTTCTTCCCTATCATGATGGACTGCATCTTCTCAAACTGTGAACCTAACCAAGTCCTTCCAGAAGCTTCTCTGGGTGTGAGGAAGAAAGAACTGAAGTTCTGTTAAGGGCAGAAACCTAGAAAGGAGGAGGCCAGAATCTGGGAGTACCCACCAGAACCCTTGCAGCAAGGCAGAAGCCCAGATGGACCACCTGAACCCTGTAAGAATGGAAGATTGGTGAGAGAAAAATCATGAGGCTTGGGAGAGACACAAATGTAGATGGGGATGACCTGATCAACTCTGAGGTGTTGTAAGAGGTTTCTGGCCCAGACTTTCAGGCCTAGCCCTGAGGTTCTGACTCACCGACTTGTAGTCCCACAGAACTACACAGGCACTTATATTAATTTTACGTTATTGACCTAGGACCTGGGCATGTAACTTGCTAACTCTTCATCTTAACCCATGATTTTTAGCTTGTTCAACCATGCTGCTCGGTACCTTTTCTCAGCAGTATTTCAACTTCTTTCCTCTGAGTCTCCTAGCATCTCTTCTCTGTTCTTCCTATTCTCAGAGTTTTCTTACTCTGGTAGCCCCGCCCACACTTCCTGTCTGCCTTTGGCCAATCAGCATTTTTTTTAATTAAACCAGTAGACAGGATAATTCTTTACAATGTAACAACATAATTCCACTACACTGAGGTGCTAGAGGAGAATTTAAAAAGTTAAAGAGAGACAAAGCACCAGAGAATCTAGAAGATTCAAAGTTTTTTTTTTGTTCTAGAGGAGGTTGAAAGAAGACATCAAGAGTAAAGATTTGTTTTAATAGGGTTGTTTCAGATGATCTTGAGGTTAATTCTCTTAGTTTTAAAGTTTTGGTTGTAAAATTGTGTCTTATCCATAGTATTATTAAAAAGGCAATTGGATAGGTGTGCACTTGGGAGGCAGAGGCAGGTGGATCTCAAGAGAAGGCCAACCTAGACTTATAGTGAGACTCTGTCTCAAAAAAAAAAAGGCTAAGGTAGTCCTAGATAGTTTTGGCTTTGGACTCTTCATACTTAAAACTCTTTAAGTTCTGACCACACAGGTGTAGCTTTCAGACATTTTAACATTGATATAGCACAGAGCTACTATATTTAATGTTAGAGTTAAAAAAAAATCCATAGTTCCTGTTGAGTTGTAGGGGAAGGTGTCAGAGAGAAACAAACTTGAGACCCCAGGTGGAAAGCCCACACGCAGACTCACCATGTGAGCCACCAATGAAAGGTAAGCAAAAGGACAGACAGACAAGGGAAAGAGTGACCTGAGACAGTGCTGGCCTTTGGGGTGGGGGAGGGAGCTGCAGGGGAGGTCTATAAAAACTAGAGTCCTGGTTTTAGGTTTTGATTATTACATTGCATTTTGTTTGTTTGTTTGTTTCTGGAGAAAGGGTTTCATTGTGTATCCCTGGCTATCCTGGAACTCATTCTGTAGACTACACTGGCCCAGACCTCAAGAGATTCACCTGCCTTTGCCTCCTGAGTCCTGGGATTAAAGGCATACACTACCACCTGGCTGTTACATCACATTTTAACAAAAACTTTAGAGATGCTCATGCCTCCACAATTAACAAGTGCTGCTAGGTATGTGTAGTTAGGAATATTAGCACTTCCGGCATCCTCTAGCCACTTCTGGGGTCCCACACTGTGCATGCACAGTCAGCATTTAGGCAAAATGCTGCCACCCCAGGGCCTTATGTCCTGTGTGCTCTATCATGAGTGGTGTGGCTAAGTAAGCCCCTATACGCATGTGCTGAGCTACTTTTAAAAGCAGACTAAATCCTTTTGAAATCTGTCTATTTCCATGAGGTGTGCACCTTCTTTCCCATCCGTGCAGCCTGGCTGTCCCAGGAGCAAGATTCATGTCTGCTCCTCATCTGCACAGCAGTCCTGGGAAGTTCTCTCATTTTTCTGTTTGGCATATATGACCATCTCTGGCCCACACTCATTTTCCCAGAAAGATGCCTTCCTGTAATAGGCCAGGTCTTTATCTTGGACTCACTCCAGGGGTCACATGAAAAAATAGAGAACAAGCAGTTCCTCAAAAGAAATCGAGGAAGAGGTAAAAATCTACAGCTTCCGACTCCAGCTTAACATTTCCAGCCCCTCCCTAGGTTGAACCCCACCATGATTATTTGGCTCATCAGTCTTTTTATTGCTCCCTGACTTTGTTATGCTTGTTGGAGACTCTCAGTGGAAATGCTCATGCATGCCATTTGTATCTATACGGATATTACTCCTCTGACTTTCCTTTTTTCCATGTTAGATCTTGGTGGGGGCAGATACAGTCCTGAGTAAATGTGTATTATTGACACAAGCATGGTTATATCGATGTCTCAGACCCATGGAAATGACAAAGCCTTTCCCCAGACCAGGTACAGATGTTTACAAACAGTTGACCTTTAGCAAAAACCAGTGTATGAAGAAACTGCAGCTTCCTCTTCCAGGATGACTACAACCCAAGACTGCCCCCTACAGAGACCTACTGAGAGTAGCTAGCCAACCTCCTCTTCAGTCTGTGTATAATAAATGTGCTGAGTTCTGGGGTGTTGTTGATAGATCTTCAGTGATCAGGGCCCACCTGATTCCACTTTTCCTGTCTGTCTGTTATTTCTTCAGTTCCATATTGCCCCAGTCAGATCAGTCCCAAAGCAGAGAAGACTTTATAGGAATTTAACCTAGGCTATTCTCTTTCATGAAGAATTCCCAGGCAGGCAGGCCCAGAAATACCTCATACCCTCAATGATGTAATAGAAGGCCCCATCTCCCAAAGGTTTTACCACCTTTTAATAATGCCCCCCTGCGAACCAAGCCTTCAGTGACAATAGACCTGTAGAGAGCATAAACCCATAGCAACTATTCAGTCTACAAACCCCACTGACGTTTTTAGCAGCCATCTTCAAAATATCTCATTATATTTTCTGGCCCAGAATCTCATTAAGGATACATGCTGCACAGTGGCTATTCTTGGTTGTCAACTTGACTGTATCTGGAATGAACTACAGTTCAGGAAGGCACACCTTTAACCTGGGCCACAACTTTGGCTGGAAGCCTGTAGAAGGACAACAGAATAAGAAAGGTTGGTTTGCTGTCACCCTGTCAGCACATCAGTTCCCTCACTGGCATTGGAGCCCACTTCTTTGGGATTCCAGCATATACCAAAGATCAACTGAGACACCCAGCCTCTAGGGACTGAGCAGCTTCTATATTTATGGGGAGGATGCTGTACTCTTGTTAGTGTGGCACCATGGGAAGGATGCTGTGCTCTTGTTAGTGTGGCACCATGGGATGATGCTGTACTCTTGTTAGTGTGGCACCATGGGATGATGCTGTACTCTTGTTAGTGTGGCACCATGGGAAGGATGCTGTGCTCTTGTTAGTGTGGCACCATGGGATGATGCTGTACTCTTGTTAGTGTGGCAGCATGGGGATGATGCTGTACTCTTGTTAGTGTGGCATCATGGGGATGATGCTGTACTCTTGTTAGTGTGGCAGCATGGGGATGATGATGCTGTACTCTTGTTAGTGTGGCAGCATGGGGATGATGATGCTTTACTCTTGTTAGTGTGGCACCATGGGATGATGCTGTACTTTTGTTAGTGTGGCACCATGGGATGATGCTGTACTCTTGTTAGTGTGTCATACCAGGAAACACAGGGTATTATGACCTTTGTCACCTCACCATACCTGCCCCACTATAAATTCATCATTTTCTCATCTTAGATTTATTTTATTTATTTATGTATTAAACATTTATCACACTTATTTGGTGAGCATGCATATGTGCTGTGGTGTACTTGTGGAAGTCAGATGATAACTTACAGAGGCAGTTCTCTCTTCCAGCAGGTTTGAAGGGCTGTAGTTGGCCTGGGCTGGGCACACATGGCTCGGGCAGGCCTTGCCCTTCCCGTCCATACCCTCCATCCTGATAGAAGCTATCATGCTACATAGCTACCCAAGTCTGTTTCCTTATTTAGCCACTCTCTCCCCCTGAGACCAACTACCAAGGTCCAGATATCAAAGTATTGAAGTCCAGCAATCAAAACCCCCTTTTGGCACACCTAATTAACACACTCTATAATAAAGTCAAACACCTCACCCCAACACGGGGCTTCTCCCTTTACCTTTATAAACTGCCATTTTCCCATGTGCCACATCTATCTCCTCTCTATCCAGAGGCAAGACCTTGTCCTCTGGGGAAATACACTCCCCCCTTCTTTGTTCCTTTCTCCATTCTCCGTAGTCACCCATCTTCTGTCTTTGTCTTTTATTCTCTGCCCTCTTTCCTTTGTACCGAGAACTTGGTCTTGAGGTTATCCCAAAGCCATCTGGCAATCCCTCTCTTTTTTTGTTTAGTACATTGTGGAGGGTGATGGTTTGAATGAGAAACGTCCTCATAGGCTCCTGTATTGAATGCTTGGTCCCCAGTGGGTGGTTTCTGTTTGAGAGGGGCATTCGGGAGATCTAGCTTTGCTAGGGGAAGTGTATTACTTGGGGGTGGAGGTGGGTTTTGGTTCCTTACAGCCTCAGCCCCACTTCTGGTTCTCACACTTAGCTTTGTGTCTAATGGAATGAGATTAGCTGGCTTCGTGATTCAGCTTCTTGCCGCCAAGTTTCTTTGCCATGCAGCATCCCCTCCCTGGAATGAAAGCCAAACAAGTTCCTCCTTCTATATGATGAATTTGTTCATGGTGTTTCAACACAGCAGCAGAGGAGCAATGGATACATTGAGATATTCTAAGATTATGTTAGTATCTTGTTCCTCATCAAACTTCTACTCAATGGCATTAGCCTCCCTGCATCAACCAGCACTGAGATGGCTGCTGGCTGCTGATTTTTCACATACTTCATTCTTTCTGTTAGGATAGAATAGTGCAAAAAATGGCATTTCTTGAATTTTAAAAAATTTGCTGTTTGATATTGAAATACAGTTTGTAAAATGATGTAGTTATGTAACATGCCGTTTTCTTGTTGGTGTGTGTGCATCTATGATGTGTGAGGAGGTTAGAGGACAACATGCAGGCATTGGTGCTTTCCTTCCACCATGTGGGTTCCCAGGATGGAACTCCGGTCATAAGGCTTGGCAGCAAGTGGCCTTGTCCACTGAGCCGTCTTGCTTGCTCATATATCATTTTAATGTGCATTTCTTAGTTTTCGCTAGTTACATATTACTTTTTGTGGGTTTTTTTAACTTTAATTTCCTCTCTCCCTCTCTCTTTCTCTCTGTGTGTATACATGTGTCACACAGTGCATGTGTGGAGGTCAGAGGACAACATTCTGGCATCAGTTTTTTTCTTTGGTAGTGGATTGTTGGGATTAAATTTGGATCATCACACTTTTGTGGCATGTGTTTTTACTTGTTGAGTCTTTCCATCTGTCTTATTTATTTTGTTTTGTTTCAGACTATGGAAATAATGCTGCAAAAATTTGATTCATTTTCCGGCTCAAAACAGGTTGCAAAGAAGTGAGATAACTCACAACATCCAAAGCATTCAGACCAAGAACTGACACAAGTACACAGTGCAGGGGATGAAAGCCTTGAAGGCTGGCTATCCGAAGCTGACAATGACAGATGTGAGTCACCATCAAAGCTGACAAGGCGACCTAAGGGAGAAAGGGCTGGTTTTGGGTTATGGTGTGCCATGATAGGGAGGCCGAGCCATTGGCAGCCTGTCATATTAATCCACCGTCAGAGAACAACCGCAGTGAATGCCCGCAGGCGGGGCCGAGCTGGCTTTCTCTACTTGTCCATAGTCTGGAATCTTTTGCTATAAAATGCCTCAGAAGAGCAGCTCTTTCCACCTCAATTAGTATAATGAAAACAATCTTCCACAGGCACACCCAGTGAGACATCTCCCAGATGATTCTAGATTTTGTCAAGTTGACCATCATAGCACATTTCTATTATTTTTGAATACTTCCTAACTTTTTAGATTGGGAGTATTTGAGTTGAATACTCTAAGTTTATCTTGTGCCTTTCAATTGCCAGTCCAAAGGCATCCATCTCCCCAGCAAACCCTAAGTTTATTAGAAACCAGGATTTATGACTTAAGTTCCTCATTGTCACTGTGTGTGAGAGAAGAATATTTTTTTCTAGTTTTCTTAATGGATAGTAGTGAAGGCATGTGTGCATGTATTTACATGGCTATAGTTATCTTTTAAATATGTCTACACATGTATAAAAACATGAGTTGATATCTAATTCCTACAACTCTTCATACCTTGGGCTACTTTCTGGGATTTGTTTCTTTTATTTTGGCAAATACTTTCTGCAATGTATTTGTTTATTCTTTCATTGCTTTATTGGTTCCATGTACCCAATGCTCAGCATATGGGGTATGTCCTATGCCTTGACAGATCCATTTGCCACAACAGTAGTATCTTGCATTCTTGCTGATATGCCTTTGCATGGCTACTCTACTTTTTTACTTTGTAGTGGTCTCACATTCTTAGATGCTGCTTCTGAAAGGGGGGACTATTGGTATTTCCATTTCCATTATGTGGATCTCTTGTACACTGCAGATTTAACATCTCTGTTCCCCACCACTAATGCCAAGGATGTTCCCAGTCACAGTGACAATGAAAGCTACCCCTACCCATTTCTGAATTCTGCCTTAGTATTGAAAATGTGATCCTTGGACCAGCAGCTTCAGTGACATCTGGGAACTTGTTAGAAATTTGAAAGGCAGGCTCACCTCCAAGCTCAGAGAATCAAAAACTACATTTCTAAGGTGACCTAGGGTTGCACTAAAGTTTGAGAAGCAAGGATGGGCTATCTGTTGAAAATCATTTCCTAAGAGAAACTCTTTCATTTCTGGAGGCCTCTACAGAAATGTTCATGCTAGAGACATTGAGCCTTTGCAATGGAGATCTACTTGTGATTGAGAATCATTAACCTCCAGCACTGCAGCTAAGGAAGTTGGCAGTCGCCTGAGAGGGAACAAGTCAAGAAGATCACGTGGGTCCCTCAAGGCATCCTTGCCTGTGGCCAGTTACATATGTGGGTGTCAATAAATTTGCTTTTTTGTTTAAATAGGTTTGTGCAGCATTTCAGTTGTATGTAATCCACAGAACCTAAGAAGACAGAGTTGGACTGGATTAGTTTTACAAATTAGGCTGAAGTATGTGAACAGATATTACCAAGTAGAGGTCTGATTCCCTGGGGGCCAAGATGTTGCCAACTTTAACCTTTTTGGTAAGTTCATGGAATTAGAGACAGCCAAAGAGTCCTGCTTTTCACCTTTAGTGTTTAATAACTTTGCACATTTTCCTAATGTGCTAGTGATAACATTCTAGGTGAAAAAATAATAGAGAATTAATGCTGTCAGCAAAGGGGAAATTTTAACATATATATGTATGCATATGTATGTTTACACAATATATGTATATAAATACATATGCACTTTTAAACTGAAGTAAAGCACACATAAATTTGCTATCATCATTTCTTTTTAGGCAGGTCTCTTGTAATCTAGGCTGGTCTCAAACTTGCTATGCAGCTGACAATGACCTTGAACTTCCTGATCTTGTTTCTACTGATACACGACAAGAGGTCAAGGACAACCTGGTTTACATAACACCTTTAATTCCAGCCTGGGCTACAGGGACACTATCACACACACACACACACACACACACACACACAAAAGTACTGGTTTCAGTTTTGTGTGTTTACACCCTGTAGAAGTCTATGTGGTGTCATCATTTAAATATATTTCTTCAAATTCACATGCTAGAAATTTCAACCTCAGTGCAACACTATTGGGCGAGAGCCTTTAAAATGTTAAGGTCAGAGTTGTATCTCAGTGTTAGAGTGCTTTTATGATATGTATGAGGCCCTGGGTTTGATTCTCTGGCATCACAAATAAAAGGTAGAACTCTTTTGAATACTATTGTTTCAAGAGTGGGCTCACTGTGATGAGTAGACTTGTTGTAAGTTGAGTCCTCTCTGTGTGTTCTCTTGCATTAGTTGTTGGTTGCTGTGATACACCAACTTAAAAAGTATTCCATTCTGAATGTTAACTGTTCCTCATGAGCTTATGTGTTTAAATACTTGGCCCTAGCTGATAGCACTATTTTAGAGGGCTGTGAAACCTCTAGGATGTAGAGCCCTGGTGGAAGGGCGGGGGTGGTCACTGGAATAGGCTTTGTGATTGTATAACCTAGTCCTATTTTTTGCACTTGGTTTCCTGGCACAGAGGCTGTGCTGGCTAGTCTTCTGTCAATGTGACACAAGCTATCTGTAAGGAGGGAACTGTAGGCAGAAGTTTCTGTCCTGCAAGCAACTCCCAAATACTCAGCAGCTGCTTCCCAAATTACATACAGAGGCTTATATTAATTATAAATGATTGGTTGGTAGCTCAGGCTTATTACTACTACCTCTTATACTTAAATTAACTCATAATTCTTATCTATGTTTAGCCACATAACTTGGTACCTTTTCTCAGTACAACATTTTTATCTTCCTTCCTCTGTGACTGGCTGGCTACTCATGACTCTGCCCTTTTTCTTCCCAACATTCTTAGTTTGGTCACCTTACCTATACTTCATACCTGACTTCTGGCCAATCAGCATTACTCTGTTTAACCAATTTGAATGACAAATTTTTACAGTGTGCAAGAGGATTAATCCACAGCAGGGAACCTCAACTGAGAAAATGCCTCTATAAGACCCAGCTATAAGGCATTTTCTTAATTAATGATTGATCAGGGAGGGCCCAGCCCATTGTGGGTGGTGCCATTTGGTCCTGGGTTCTATAAAAAAGCAGGCTGAAGAAGCCATGGGAGCAAGCCAGTAAGCAGCATCCCTCCATGTCTTCTGCATCAGCTCCTGACTCCAGGTTCCTGCCCTATTTGAGTTTCTGTCCTGATGAACAGTGCTATGAAAGTATACAAAATACATCCTTCCCTCCCCAGATTGCTTTTTGCTCATGCTTCATCATAGCAATAGTAACCCTAAAGACAGAGGCTCTTGCCATATTGCCATCCCTGCTTTCATGGACTATATCTCTTCCTAAACTATGAGCTTCACGACCACTACCAAATCCTTCCTCCCTGAAGTTGTTTTGCCAGCCATTTTGTCATAACAATGAGAAAAGTTTCTATGACAAGAATAAGGGTTTGGTTTGGGTCATGATTGAAAGGGATACCATCTAACTGGCTGATGGAAGCATGAAATTGTAGGTTACACTGCGTCTACACAGAGAAATGAATGCTGTTGCTCAGGTTGCTCTCTTCTCTTTGTCTCTTCATCTAGTCCAGGACAGCAGCCCATGGGCTAGTGATGCCCATATTCAAGGTGAGTTTTTCCTCTTTAGATAAGCCTTTCTGGAAACTCTTTAAAGTCTTAGATGATTCTGAATGTAGTCAAGTTGACAATAAAGAATACCCATCATAGCCTCTTCATCTTCCATCATGGAATGATGTAGGAAGAAGACTCTCCTTGGATTAGATTTTGGATTTGAATTTCCTAGCCTCCAAGATCTTGAGTAAAATAACCATGTGTTCCTTGTAAATCACACAGTCTGAAGAACTCTGTTTTAGCAGCACAAAATTAGACTAAGACAGGTAATATTAAAAAAAAAATCTAGTATCTTCCATGTTATTTTCTACAGTGACAATATCATTATATACATATATAGATTATACAAATTTTATTTTTTTCTACTTTATTGTGAGTCTTTGTTACTTTCTGGGATTTTATTTTTAGTCCTAGTAAATGAGATATGGTATCTTATTGCTGTTTTGATGTGAATTCTTACTAATAATATAATTATAATTTTATATTTTTGTTTAATACCTAATCAAATACTTTTATCAATTTCATGATATTGCTACTGAGTTGTAGTAACATTAAATTTTCTATCTTTTTGAGACAATAGTATCTAATTTTTATCTGCAGAAGTTTTTTTTATTGTGGGCATTGGACCCTCAATATATATAATAATATACAATATATACAAATATATACAATAATACTTTTAAACCATGTGTTATTTTTTACTCTATTAAATGTATTTTGTGGTAGAAGTTTTTAATTTTGTTGAAGTCCAATTTGTCTCTGTTAATGTGTTGGGTGTATGGGTGGTGGTTTGAAAAAAAATGATCCCCAAAGGGAATGGTACTATTAGGAGGTATGGTCTTGTTGGAGTAGGTGTGGCTTTGTTGGAGTAAATATGTCACTGTGGAGGCAGGTTTTGAGGTGTCATATACACTCAAGATATCTCCCAGTGTCTCAAACCACTTCTTGTTGTCTGTGAGATAACATGTAGGACCCTCAGCTCCTGTTTAGATTTAGATCCTACTCCCAAGTTTTTTTTTTTAACATAATACATATATATTAAAACACACACACTTAAAAAACAGGAAATATTAGAAAATATTTTGGATCTCAAGCACTTTTGACAATGGATACACAATTTGTACTATTGTCTGTGGTGGTTTAAAGAAAATGGCCCCCGAGGGGAGTGGCACTTTTGAGAGGTGTGGCTTTGTTGGAGTGGGTGTGTCCTTGTTGGAGGAAGTGCTACTGTGGGGGTGGGCTTTGATGTTTCCTACGCTCAGGATACTACCTAGTATCTCAGTTGAATTTTTGTTGCCTGTAAGATGTAGGACTCTCAGCTACTCCTCCAGCACCACATCTGTCTGCATGCTATCATGTCCTCTGACACAATGATAATGGACTGAACCTCTGAAATTTTAAGTGAGGTCCCTCAATTAAATGTTTTCCTTATAAGAGTTGCTGTGGTCATGGTGTCTCTTCACAGCAATGAAAACCTTAACATGTTGTGGAATATTTGTACACTGTGTTTGAAGATATACTGTCGTGACTGGTGTAAGAAAGAGCTGAATGACCAATACCTAGGCAGGAGAAAATAGGCGGGATTTCTGGAGAGAGAGAGGAAAAGAAAAAGGAATCTAGGTGTAAAGCCAGCAAGACTCCAGGGAGATTCTGAAGAGGTCAGACATATGGTACAGGGTAAAGGTAACTGAGCCATGTGGAAGAACATAGATTAATAAAAGGTTAATTTAAGTTATAAGAGCTAGTGGGTCAAGCCTAAGCTAATGGCCAAGCTTTTATAATTCTTAATACATCTCTTTGTCATTTACTGAGGGCTGGTAGTGCCAATGAAAAAGTACTGTTACATTAACTAAAACATCATCTTTAGCTTTAAAACCACATTCTCTCTATCTTCTGTTATTATTTATTGATTTTTCATTACCTCTTAAAACCCAGTTGTTATTTGATAGATGATTGCACACATTTCCTTTGGAACAGGTTTTAACTCCATATTTGCTTTTATTTTTCAACTGAATAGTAAGTCCCTACTGGGGGGCTGGAGAGATGGCTCAGCAGTTAAGAGAACTGATTGCTCTCCCAGAGGACCTGGGTTCAATTCCCAGCACCCACATGACAGCTCACAACTGTCTGTAACTCCAAGATCTGACCCCCTCACACAGATATACATGCAGGTAAAACACCAATGTACATAAAATAAGAATAAATAAATTATTAAAAAAAGAAAGTCCTTATTGAGTGATTCCCAGTGTTAGTATATAGATTTGTTTTAATATGAGTCAGTATAACCCTTAATATGGGTACAATTGATTCATATTCATTTTTAAACTACAACAGTGACTTTCCTAGTAGCATCACATTTAAAAACTTTGGATGAGAATATGAATTATGGAAATGGGAATGGCTAAGGAACTAAAGCCTGATGACATAGAAGGAAGATAATTTTACTAGAATAACCCACGAATTTAAATTATTCATGCCATTTTATCTTATGAGTAATCAAGAGTTCACTGTGCCTAAGATTTTCTGTTGAGATTTTTCTTTCAAAAACTCTACCCAGTTGCTTAATTTTAATCTCTCAGTGTCTTCTTGGAGGACTTCTTGAAACTAGTTGTAGATTTCCTAAGTATCTGAGTTGAAAGTGTGACAGTGTAGTGAGATCCAAAGAAGACTCAGTCTGAGAAATTTAAAGACTCCGGGTAAGCATTCTTAGGATTGTGATGGCAGATGAAGCAAGGAACCCAAAGATGAGTCAACTACTCAGAGTTCATCCCTAACCATTACAGTGGGTGCCTCCTTCGAAGAGAGAAGGCAGACCACACAAAGGAGACAGGCATAATTGCATATGGCCAGTATAACAGCTATTTATTCCATGGTCCCAGGCAGATGGCTTATTTGAGACCAAGATACCTGCCTAGAAAACATAGCAAGATTTTTCCTGAAAAAGAAAACCAAATCTCAGATACCATGAAATCCTGAAAGAAAATGTTTAAGTAAATTTTAAAAAATGGACCAGCTCATATCAGGAGGAGCCAAGTGAGAGCTGGGAATCTATGTATGCACAATGGGTTCATGGAGGATAACAAAGGAGAGTGTCAGGGCACAGGAACAAAGCACTCCAGGAGAGTACAAGTGCAGAACCCTTTTGTGACGAAGGGGGAAATGATCTGCCTTGGTATTTTAGGATAATAGGTTCATCTTGAAAGCTTAGAAGGATAATTTAATTAGCCACAGTTATTATTCAATCACTTGGAGATATGTAAGTCTGCTTAGCTTTCTAAAGAGAAATCGATTTGGACTAACTTAAACCCTTTCCTTCAAAATAGCAGGATAACCGTGGGAAAAGAAATATCTATGCATTCATTTAAGGCACTGGGGTTTTTCTTTATCTGTGGAGATTGAATCCTTTTGTTGACTGAATAAAGGGCCTTACAGACACCATCTAGGATAATGTATAAAATATTCATAGGCTCTACAGTGAGAAAGAGGGCACAGGGCTTGGTTAATTATCATACCAACAAGTTGACACCACTGTTAATAGAACTTTTTCACAGGAAATGTTTTCCACTATTTGAAAATTATTTATTATTGTTAGTGAGTGTGTGTGTGTGTGTGTGTGTGTGTGTGTGTGTATGTGTGTTTGTGTATGTATGTGTGTGTTCCAGGGATAGAATTCAGGTCATCAGGTTTGCAAGGCTGGCACTTTTACCTGCTGAGCTAGGTCTTTATTAATCTTGAGCTGTTAAAAAGCTACTTAAATTGGGCAGGGTGGTAAATGCCTTTAATCCCAGCACTTGGGTGGCAGAGGCAGGAGGATTTCTGATTTTGAGGCTAAATATCGAGTTTAAGGGCAGCTAGACTACATAGAAAGACCCTGTCTCAAAACCAAAACCAAACACAAACAACCAAACAAACAGACCAAGAGCCAAAACCAAACCAAAATAACATTAAAAACAACTATTTAATCAATCGAAGTCTTGGTTAAATAATATTCTCTTAGACCTTATAACTGAAACTTATATTACTTTTTGCATTATGTGATTAAATATTGGTAGACACTTTATGTTCTTTACTGGATTATATTTGGTAAAGATAGTTTTGTGTTTATCTTTATAACTTTCTGAAAGTCTAATTCAATATTTAGGACTTGGTTGGTTCTTGACAAGTGTATAAATTATCAGAAAACAGAAAGAAAGGTATCAATAGAGAAAGAAGGAAGAAAATAAACACACATATATACACATACATTGGCATAGTCCTATTCTAAAGACATAAACACATTTATATGAGTGTACCTGGGCATTTTATGCATTAAAGTAGACTTCTGTTTCCAGGTGAGATGGTGAGCTAAGAACAACTTCCTTTCCCAAACAAACAATAGTGGACATTCAAGGAAGAACATTTCCATCACATTCGGAATTAGATAGATGGTGGAAATGAGGTGTGAAAAGAAAGCCTGGCCAGAGGAAGGATTTGCTTCATTTTAGATACTGGTAAGAAATAATAATGATCAATATAATTCTTCACCTGAAGAATAGAAATAAATATATGTTTCAAACAAAGAGAAGAAAATTTGAGCTGTCAAACAGGAAACAAAGAAAATATAGCAAAAATAAAATTTGAAAATGATGGCAAGGATATTTCAATACAGTAAAAATTATAGTATATATAAGCAGATTACATTTATAAATCACAAAAATAAGAGTCTCAGTCTATATTTTAAATATTAAATCTAGAAACATTATTTTCACAAAAGAAATAAGATAAAAAAATAGAATAATAGAAAATGCCAACCTGGACCCAAGTAAAGGTTATAAGGTTATAAGCCTTTACTTGGGAAGCTGAGGTAGGATTGTAAATTCAAAGCCTACAAAGTCAATGTAATGCTATTTCAAAATAAACATCAAAAAGAGTCTTAGGAATATAGCTTGGTGGTAGAACACTTGCTTAGTAGGAGTGGGGCCTGGGCTCAAATTCTAGTAACACACACACACACACACACACACACACACACACACACACACACACGAGTAGTTTAAACTGGCAAGCTATAAAGATGAATTAATTAATTTTAAGAATAAGTTTGGGGTGTGTTCTACTTCCATTTCTGTTGCTGTGATAAAATACAGTATGGACTTTTTGGAGGAAATGTGTCACTGAGGGTGGGCTTTGAGGTTTCAAAAGACAATGTGTGGCCCAGTCTCTCTCTTCCTCTGCCTACAGATAGATATGGTTCCAGAACCTGCCTGACAGAGGAGAAAGGACTTACTTGGCTCACAGTTCCAGGTTCTAGTCTTACATGGGCCTGGAAATCATTGTTGCAGGAACCTGAAACACCTAGTCATGTCCATGGTCAAGAGCAGAGCTCAGTGTCTCTCCATACACACAAAGGCCAGGACCCAAACCTGAGAATCATTCTGTCTACAATGAGTGGGTGCTTTGACTAACAAAATCAAGACAATCTCCCCCAGACATGGCCACAGGTCAACACAATCAGGGCAAGTCCTCATTAAAATTCTCTTCTCTGGTGATTCTAGACTGTGTCAAGTTAACAATTAAACCTGTAGAGTGTATTTTGGATAAGATTAACAGTGTTTGTTGGCTAATTCTACTATTACTTAAAATTGAGAAGGAAAGAGATCAGTTGATGCTTTCAAAAGCTAACTAACAATTAGAATTTTAAAGAGTTCACCTGGACATCTAGATAATTTATCCGCATAAATTAATTGTATTATTCTATATTAGAAAATGACTGGGCAGGGTGATTCACACACTTAATCCTTGGAGGCAGAGGCAGGGGAATCTCTAATGAGTTCCATTCCAGGTCAGCCGAAGCTAATTAACAAGACCTTTTAGACCTTTGTCTAAAAATGAAAAGAGGCAGGGCAAAAAGTGGGAAATGGCATTTTAATATCCAGAAAAATCATACAATATCCAGAAACAAAGTTAGTAAAGAATGAAGAAGTATGGGAGTTGGTGATACTGGTCAGTGCTGGAGTACTGGCAGAGCACGCACAGAACCCGCGGCTTCATTTCCAACACTCCCACCCCTACCAAGGTCTGTTTTTATTAAAGGACATTAAAAAATAGCCAAATAAATGAAGCAAAACACCATGCTAACAGATGGGATGACTTAAATTTAAAATATTTAATTTCCATAAAATTAATTTACAGATAGACCCAGTGTAATTCTGATAAAAGTTTGAGAGGCTTTTGGAGTGAAACCAACAGAATAAAGCTGAATTGCATCTGGCAAATATTTCAGGGCAACTTTAGAAAACAAAACCGAGCGATTGAAATCTTTCCGCCAAAGGAACAAAGTACAAAGTTAAACAGACCTGTGAGTCCACGGGGGTTTGTTATAGAGGCAGATGCCACAAATCAGTGATGAAATTATCAATTATTTAGAACCTGATATTAGAAATAAGAAAAAGTAAAACAGCTTTCTATTTTCTCTCATATAAGTTCCAAATATATTAAATAAAAATGTCAAATATACAAGAAAAGAAGAAAATACAAAACACCAGGAAAAGATTTTTTTTTTTAAAAAATAAATGCTGTAGGCTGGATTTTCTGGAAAAAGAACTCAAAGACAGAGATTTACATCAGGGTCAGACTTACCAGATCTTGGAATCCAGACTTGGAGAGCTAAAGGAAGCAAGATTGGTCATCCAGTCTTTCCAGAGACTTCAGCTGATCCCCTAAAGGTGTTCTGGGGCTGGGGCAGCCCTTGTAGTGGACAGGCAGAACTGTTTTACTTGCATTGACCTGTTCGGAAGCAGGCTACCCAAAGAAGGGGGCTCCGCTGATAGGCAGAATGCCCTAATGGCTGGCTTTATCATGTTGATAATTATGACTATTCCTTTATGGATGTGAGGGTACTCACATCTCTGTGAGATGCTATTTTTAAACCCTTTTGGATATACACCCAAAATGAGATTGTTGGATCATATAGTACTCTATTTTTAATATTGTGAAGATCTGCTACATGGTTTTCCACAGAGCAATACCATTTTACATGCTAAAGGCATGTAAACATGTAAACATGTTACTAATTGTGTTATTTGGCCTTTTATTTCTATAACAAAATAACTAGCTAGATCAACTTACAAAGAAGGAAGGTTTATTTTGACTCACAGTTTATTACGGATTGTTGCCTTGGCCCTGTGGCAGCATAGCACAGCACTGTGGGTGCTCACGACGTCTGAAAAATTGTTTACTTCATGATTGTTGAGACTGTAATGTGTTTTGTTCCCCACCTCTTCAAAAGAGTGCTTGGCATGCAAAAATTATCCCATAGGTATTAGTTGAGTAAAGGAATGATCTGCCCATATTTCAAGGGCAGGCCTGTGACTCGCTGTGCAGAAAACCCTGGTTTCTACTCTTAATTTCTATTCACAATATCTTGGCCTTCCTCAGCTTATACTGAATTCTCTCATTCTCTCATTCTCTCTCTCTCTCTCTCTCTGTCTGTCTCTCTCTGTCTCTGTCTCTGTCTCTCCCCCCCCCCCCCGCCCCCAGTGAGGAACCACTTAACACAGGTGGCAAAAGTGGTGGTTCTGACACAATAGTGGTGGTGATGAACTGGAAGGAGAGAAAACATGAAGTTTGCATCATCCAGTTGCTATAGGTGCAAGGAAAACTTGAAAACTAGGATCTACAGGAATTTCGTTATTTCCGGATGCCATTCATACAGAACAAATGAAGACACTTCCTCGGAAATGGGATTTGGTGAGGCGCCAGTAGGATGTTGTGGTTGAACACCTCCACATCCGTTTTTTGCTGACTGTGGTGTAGCCCCATCCGCTGGGAGGAAGGCTCTCGTCAAGTTTCAGCCACACTAACCGCAGGGCAATGCAAATGCCAAGGGAGCGGCATTCGAGTTATTGGCAATGCAAATGCCAAACCAAGATTCAGATTCCTCTTCTGGGATTTCAAGTCGGGAAAGCAGATCTTGGACTAGGCTGTCGAAGCTCGTGAAGGGGAGAGCTGGCGTGGCATGTTGCTTCCAGTCCTTAGGCAAAGGTCGCTCCAGGTTGAGGGCTGGGCCCTGGAAGAGAGTAAGGTACCGTGCAGTGCCAAAGGGCCACCGCCTCCCTCCTGCTCTCGATTCCTCTGGGGAGTTCTGAGTTGCACACTTTTATCCTTGCCATAGGACTGTCCACATTAAACAGCTTGCACTCTCCCCGGAGGTGGGGTGGCTGTGGGGACAGTTGGCAGTTAACGATCTACACACACCTGTTCAAATTTAGTCCGTATGGCTAAAATTACTCTTAGGAAACTAAACTGCAAACGGTAACTCCCGCCCCCACTGCTGAGACCAAATGACCCATGCCAGCGAGTTTTCCATAGACTGACAGGCGATCATGTTCATCTTTTGACTGTCATGTTAAAGTTCAGATATCTTAGGAAAAAGAGAACAAGCGAAGGGAATCCGAGTGGGGCGGGAGCGTCAGACTCCGCACTCGAACCTTTTGAAAAAAAAAAAAAGGGAAATCTACGACGTCCGCGCATCGTGGTGTGCGGTTTCCTTTCCTCGTAAAACCCTAGAAACCAGCCGTGCTAGCCTGCTCTCCAGGCGTGGAGCGGGAGGGGAGGTGAAGTTCGCGGGAGCGGCCAGTCCTCAAGGGCGAGGTGTCCTCCACCGTGTCCCAGTTCAAGTTTCGATGGAAACTTTCTCTCGGAAGCTCCGCCTCCTTCACCTAGGAAACCCACGCGCGCTCCAAGGGCTCGCAACCCCAGTCCCTGGAGCACCTGGCAGGGGCGGGGCCTTCCAGGGGCGGGGCCCTAGGCGGTGGAGGCCTTGGGGGCGGGGTCTACGGCGAGCTCCCTGGAGTAACCAGGCTGGTCCGGCCGTGCTCCTGTCACTGCCCCGCCCAGGCTCCACGGACTGTGCTGGCTCTGGGGCGGGGAACGAACTCGAGACCTGGCAGGCTCCGCCAAAGGGCTGACGCTTCGGAGAAAAGTAGTATGCTGACCTTCTCTTGCTGGCTGATTTGTCCCCGGGTCGTCAGGCTGCGTTGAAGCCCGGGCTGGAGGTCACCGAGCCCAGACGCCTGAGGGCAATTGCCCGGGTGCCCGGAGTTGGGTGTTGGGCCCCGGAGGAGCCGGGTCTGCCTTGCTGTTAGTGCCCTACGCACTGGCGTCTCGGTTGTCCCCGGGACTGACGCACAAACTTTCTGACTGTCGAGGGGACACCGCGTGCCGAGAGGATCCCTGGCCTCCCGTAGGTAAGAGATGTGCGTTTGAAGGATTGTTTGTTTTATTTTTGGATGTTGGGGGAGGAGGGTGTCCCGAAAGCCTCTTTTCTGCATCCTGCTGGGCGACAGAGGGAGAGGGAGGGCAGGAAGGCTGAGACCTTCCTAGCCTACAGCCCTGTGTGTGACTGCTTGGGACGCGGCGGGCTCCTGAACGCGACGTTACTCATGACTGAACCTGGGCGAGAGAGGGCTAGCTTGTTTTGTCGGTGGAAGATGTCATCAGGCTTTTCTCGGTCCCTCGAGCCTCTGTGCCCGAGTCTCCCAGGAGTAACTGGCAAAGTCGGTGAGATCTGGATCTGTCTTCCTTTCCAAACCTCCTGGCGAACACCAAAATCGGAGGCGGTGCCACTGGCCTTACAGCACTTTCCTGTTGTGAGGAATTTACTGTTGGGTAGCTGTTGCTCAATTTCATAAAGTGTCTGATGAAACAGGATTCGAGTTATGGTTCTCATTGATGGTGTGTGTGTGTTTCTGGCTTCAACAAAGCTCTATTGTTAATCCCACTCCAGTGAGGTAGTAGACTATTGTTTTATTTCAAGTTTGTGTAGATGAGGTATTGGTGACGACAGCTGCTATGTTTGCCTGGAACTTTGCGAATCATGTGTGGGTTCGGAGAATTAGTTCATGGTTGGCTTCAGCCTTCTGTACCTGACGGATCAGCTGCCAACCATTCCACAGGTGCTGCAGCTCTAGACATCCAGGTGCAGGGAATGCCACCCTGTCCCTCCTCCGAGGGAAACAGCCCCAAACTGAAGACAGCTCTCAGGAGGAGAAAGGTCGGGAAACAGGGCCAGACCAATTGTGCTTCTTTTAGGCTGGGTCGATTACTCTGTTGGCTGCTCTGGGAGGGTTCTGCTCTCAAGTTCATCTCATTATGGAAGTCAGCTGTTTTCAGCTAATAGCCATAACAGCTCTGATGAAATTATATAGGTCATTGAAGAATAATTTCTGATTAACCACCTTTATCTCGTTGATTAACAAGGAGGAAAATTCCCCCCTTCTTAATGTACCTGCTTGACCTGCAATTCATTTGCACACCTGACACTAGATAGGACATTTCTAAAGTTGTCTGGACCCTATGGACCGCAGCCAGTGCCCCCATTTGGAGAATGTTGGTGGACTTCTTGGGATAGAAATTGAGTTAGAGATTCAGTCCAATATGGCTTTACTTTTCAGATAATTAAAGACTGATTTAGGTTGGGGTCCTTTTTCATTTGTCTTATAGTTTTAGAGAGATGATTAAATTACATTGGAGGAAGGGCTAGGGAAGTGGGTATTTGCTGAAGTGGTTTTAGCATAGTTGAGAATAGTCTAAGAATTTCAGCTCAACTATCCGGCTAGCTTTTTCTTGCTTCCAACAATAGGCAACACTATGGAGTGTTCCACTTTAAATGTAGGCCTTGGAGACTGGAAATGACAAGGGTGTTCTGGTTTTTCAGTCAGAGTATATGCTGCTGGACAGTTCTTTACCTCCCATGTTTTGTTAACAACTTTTTCTGCAAAGTTCTCTCTGTAATAGACACTGGCTGAAAACCAGAAACAGATGTACATACACATGTTCCAAGGTGGGGTAAACAGAAGATGCTCGGGAAGAAAACTGGGAGCTTGTTACTTTTTTGTTTCAGTCCCATGGATTGAATCAATCTGGCAGGCAGGCTAGGCAGTACTTTACTGTAGTGTGGCATCCTCAGTCCTCTTGGATTACTTTTAAAAGGAGAATTTGGGGAAGAATATCCCTCTTCTGTGAAAATATTACAGAATGGCCATCTCTGATCTCCAGTTAGAAACTTGATCTTTATTCTGTGTGCAATTGACTCTGTGGTAGTTGCCAGGTCCATTCAAAGGGGTCCCTTGGACTCTGGCTCTGAAGCACAGTTTATAGATACCTTATCTTTAGTTTTGCTGATTTCCAAGCACTAACTAATAACCTGTATAGAGCAACAGTGCTCAAGAGTGACCAGCATGCCAAAGATTTCACTTATGAATCTCTAGGATAAAACAGCAGCAGAAGCAGACCTTTCTACAGCGTATGATTGATTGACAAGTGCTTCCAGGTGTGCCGTTTTAACACCATGAAAACACTTTTTAGTGAGTGCATTGCACTTAGGCAACACAGGAGACAAATAGATGAGGTTCAGGATTGTAGAGACTTATTCAGGACATACCCAGCTCTGGGAGTAGTGGACTCAGACTTCAATGTAAGATGGTTGACTTATGGGTCATACTTTAAATTTTTCCCCTGTGAAGTTTTGGATGTAAATGAGATTTTATTTTTGTTTTTATTTAAAAGTCTTTCTCTCTTTCTCTCCTTCCCTCCCTCCCTCCCTCCCTCCCTCCCTATGTATGTGTGTGTGTGTCTCTCTGTGTGTGTGTGTGTGTGTGTGGTGGTGTGGGAGCGTGTGCATGTTTTGGAAGCCAGAGGACAATGTTTTCTTTAATATCTCTCCACCTTATTTTCTGAGACAGGATCTTACTGAACCAGCGATCCTGGGGGGGTTTGCAGTCTCTACCTCCCTGAGCTGGGATTGCAGAGGTGCTGCTGAGCTGGGATTGCAGGGGTGCTGCTGAGCTGGGATTGCAGGGGTGCTGCTGAGCTGGGATTGCAGGGGTGCTGCTACTGTCCTGGCCTTTTTACTTTCATGTTGGAGAATAAGTGCAGTCCCTCATTGTGAGCAGCAAGTACACTGCTGAGCAAGCTATCTCCTCAGCCCAGTAAGAAAGTTTATTTATTTATTTAGAGAGTGAGCTAAGGAGAGCAAGAGAGAACGCATTAGTGCTCCAGTGCATGTGTGGAAGTCATGAGGATTTCTGCAGACTGAGCCTCTCCTTCCACCTTCACAGGAATTCAGGGTGGGAACACAGTTCATCAGCCTTGCTCTTCAGGCTCTTAACCTCTGAGCCACCTGAGACCAGACCCAGACCTCATGTCTTACTAATCCAAATGAGAACTCCTGAGGACTTAGGATACTAAGCATATGATACTTAGGATATTTCATATAATATATAGATATGTCATATATTAACATATAATCACTGAAAAAATAACCACAACAAAATTCCCAAGTCCAACTCAAGTGAAGAAATAAACAGTCGTTTACAAATAGTGGAGTAACTACAAGAAGAATTAGCTATGAGTCGAAGCGTCTTTTAAAAGACTTTTGTAGAGGAAGAACATATAATTGAGGGTAAAGAGGGCTAGGCAATGTATTTTGGCTATGTATTTTCTGATATTAGATAATGTTTTATGTGTATTCATTTTTAAAAAAATCCTCTGGCAAGGATGAAATCAAGGCCTGTTGTTGTAATCAAGGCCTGTTGACGGATTTAGAGCTAGCAGGGACCACTGAGATTGCTTACTTTCCATTCTTTTATGCTGCTGGTGAGGAAACTGAGGTATTGGCATTTGTACAATTTACCTGATATCTTGCTATTGTGAAGAGGAGAACCAATCCCTCATATTCTTTCCCTGAAGATAGACAATTATCCCATGGCAATAATTTCCTAAACACCTTTCTAGCATGGTAAACTTCTTCACTTTAAAAAGGTTTTTTTTTTTTTTTACAGTTATAGAGTCACAAGACTAAATTTGGAGACATTCTTCTTCTTCTTTATGAAAACACTTCAAATACTTTAGAGTTTGAAGAATTTAATTTATTGCTGTTAAGTCTATGGTTACTTTTGCATGGAATTAGAAGCACACAGTTTATCTGCAGTGATAGTGATTAGAAGTTGACAGTATTGCTCAGCTGAATTTGAGAAACTTAAATTGCTGCTCATTTTTACTCTGAGAAGCTGTTACTGGGACAGGCAGCAAAGAGGCTTCCCAGTATCCACAGTTAATTTTTAAGTTCTAAGAGTAAGGATGCCACTGCCTTCTGAAAGAGAAGTTCAGATATTTTTCATGAATTGTAAAGATTTTTCTATTCTTTAAATATACGATTTTTGCCTGCTTCTGATTGTTACTAATATAAATTGATTATATTTATGATTGTGTATGTTATATAATATTCAAAATAAAAAGCTAGACATCAATGAAGTATAATGTTGAAAGTTAAAAGCACATTGTATTCTTACATTTTGGAAAACCTGATGCAAGTATAAGTATTTTTCCCTTATAAATCTCATAGCTGATACCAAAACCTACTTTAGATCAAAAAAAAATATTTTCCTTATGTAAAGAATGTATTTCCTGTTGTTAGCAACAACCAGAACTACACTACATAACTTTCAAGTTGAGTTTTGTTTATTTATTTATTTTGCTGTGCTGAGAATGCCACCCCAGGGCCTCAGGTATGGCAGGCAGGTGTTCCTTATACTGAACTACCATCCTATACATTGTTTTATTTTTAACTTGACAGGGTATCTTGAAAAGGTTTACATGATTATACACATAGATGATCCTTGTGTCTTTTAAAATTGCTGTATAGTATTGTGTTGAGCAGCTGCATCATGGGCCATTTAAATAGCTTTCTATTCTTGGGCATCTGGATTATTTCCATTTTTTCACAACTATCTCTAGAAACCACTCTTGAAATCCTTTAAGGTACACTTGTGTGCTTTCTGTAGGACAAGTGTGTGGAAGAGGCACCGTAGGAAAATGTCTGCTTTCTCTGATTTATGCTTCCTCTAATAGCATCTTTTCAAAGTTTAGTGACGCCAACACTTTTTGATTGAGGACGGGTGACTGGGGAGGCCGCCATAGTGCAAAGCTCTGAAAGTGGGTGTCTTCTCCTTTCCTTACATTTCAGGTCCTTTTTGGCTTCAGTGTTTTCCCCAAAATGGAGGAAGGATAACAGCTATAAAACTACTCTGCAGTTGTTGGGTGACCTGCTAATTAGATTTTATAAAGCATAGGTTTTTGTTTTTTTTTAAAACATTTTCTTCAGAGCATTATTCTAGGACATACCTATGGAGTTCAGAAAATCCAGTATGTTTTGCAGAATACATTTTTGCTCCTTTCTTTGTATCATCAGAGTTTGCCTCATTGTCATGGATCAATTATAGGGTCTTTGGGCTTGTAGAAAGTACCAGGTTATCATTGTGCTGTGCGTGCGTGCGTGCGTGCGTGCGTGCGTGCGTGCGTGCGTGCGTGCGTGCGTGCGTGCGTGCGTGTGTGTGTGTGTGTGTGTGTGTGTGTGTGTGTATAAAATGTGAAATGAAATACTTTGTGAATTTTAGGGTTGACACTCTTGCGAGGAGTGGGAAGAACATTAGAGAATTTTCTTGTGGAAAAGTTTTTACTGTCATATAGAGGCAATTAAGGACTGGAGAGATGGTTCAGTGGTGAGGAGTGTGTGTGTGCTTGTCTATGGAGGCTAGAGGACAACCTTGGATAGCATTCTTAGCAATGCTGACTACCTTCTTGAGACAGGATCTGTCATTGGCTTGCAGCTCACAGAATCTTCCTATCTCTGCCTCCCAGGTTTTGGGAGTAGAAGTGGATGCTATCATGTGTGGTACACTTGATATCTGTGTGTTTTGGGGATCCAACCAGGTCTCATGCTTTCATGGAAGTGCTTTGCCTACTGAACCTGATTTTTCTAGCCCCTGATTATTCATGTGAAAAAATTTCTTAATAAAATGTTCTTAGACATGGATTTTATGATTTGCATATGGTTGTTTTGATCTTTTGTTTGGGGAAAATACATATCTAATTTTTTTATTATGAATAAAGAAGTTACATTTTCTATCCGTGTATATCCTTACTCAAGGTCCCTTCCCCCTCTACCACATCAGGTCATTCTCTCTTATGTCTGATGTATTATTCTTGATTATTTTTTAAATTATGTCCATATTCTTGATTATTATTTATTCTATAACAGTACCATTTTATGATATGCTATATTGGATATTTGAAATCTCCCTCATATATATGTATACATATATATGAGATTTTTATTGACCTTTATTTGCCTGAGGAAACATAAAAGCACTTGCTATTTACCTATTGATTGTAATAAAAAAAAAAAAAAAAAAAAAAAAAACCTCAGCCAGCTGTGGTGGCCATATCTATAGTCCTGCACAGGAGAGTCTACAGCAAGTTGATTGCTTCAAGTTTGAGGCCAGCCATGGCTACATAGTAAGGTAGCCTGGGCCACAGTGTGAGACCCTGTCTCCTTTCCATCTCAAGCCAAAACACCTGAAATCAAACCTCAAACTTACTAGCTAATGTTTGTTGCCTGTCAGCTTTTGAAGTTCCTTCTTGTGCTTCTGTAACGTTTGACTGCTTGGACTTGGTATGTCCTTTTTAAAAAGTTGCCACAGATAGTAAGAACCAGCTTATAACAGCTGAGAGATGGTTGAGTTAGCCCATCCCTTTTTGTTTCCTTCAGGTAATCCTCCCTCTTGACTATGCTTTAGGATTGGGTTGTCACCAAGGAGTGGTCATTCCTTCACAGTGAATCATGAAATGATTAGGGTTGGCAGGCTTTGCAGTCTCTGTTTGCTGACTCAGCCTGACTGACCCAGTCTGCTGTCCTCCTGCTTCTGTCAAACCCGGAGGCTGCTCTCAACCTGACTCTCTTCCGCATGCAGGTAATTCCTAAATTTGCATCTTTATTGCCGACCTTTGGAATCCTTGGCTTTCTTTTCCAGTTCAGTTTCTTCCTTATATGTCTACAGGTAGATCCTGATAGCAAACTAAACTGCAGAGAGCCTGGAAGTGGTAATATATACCTGTAATTTTAGCATTTGAAAATTGAGGCCGGAGGATCTACGCTACAAGGCCAGATTAGCTACCAAGCAAGACCCTATCTCAAAGTATATGCTAGACAATGTAATATCATATCATGCATTACAGTATAATATAGTAGAATGTAAAACAACACAAATAATAACCCTACATCTTAATCTCCTATCAGTTACTTATTTTGAGGAGAATCATAGAAATGTTTGTTATTGATCAACTGTCTCTTATTGCATAGATAAGTATATTTTCTTGTTTCTGTTTTGCTTTTCTTCTCATTGCCTGTTTCTATATCAAGGTCAGTTTAATTTGCTATTGTGTATCTTTGCTCATTTTCATTATTCTTATTACCTGCTTGGTAATGACTCAACTCAAGGTGTGAAGGTTCATTTGATGTGTCAACTTGGTTAGGCAACAAGATATTCAGTACTCATCCTGGGTGTGTCTGTGAGAATGTTTCAGGATGGAATTAAACTTGGAGTTGATGGATTTAGTAATACAGATTGCTCTCCTCAATGTGGACAGAGCTTGTTCACTTGATTGAAAGTCTCAACAGAACAAAAACATTGAGGCAGCCTGGGCTTCTTCACTCTGACTGTGGTGCCTGGTGATTGCTAGTTTCTTCCTTCCCTGCTTAATTGAGTTAGGGTTTTAGTCTTTTGCTTTAAGGTTTAAGCTCAAATGGAAACTTATTTCATTACTTTTCTTGGATTGTAACTTTCCAATAGCAGACCTTGGGATTTCTTAGCATCTATAATCACATCTGTAATCTATAATCACAAAGAATATTAATTCTTTATAATAATTTTGTTTATAAGGACTGATCTCTCTCCCCTTTGTTCCTTTTTCTCTTCATCATCTTCATCTATATCATCTCCCATATTCATCATTTCCATCATATCCATCTCCATCATCTCCACCATCTCTGTCATACCCATCTCCATCATCTCCACCATCTCTGTCATACCCATCTCCATCATCTCCACCATCTCTGTCATACCCATCTCCATCATCTCTATCATCTCCTCTATCCCCATTACCCATCTCCATCATCTCCCATCTTCATCATATCCATCTCCATCATCTCCACCATCTCCGTCATACCCATCTCCATCATCTCCTCTATCCTCATTGCCTATCTCCATCATCTCCTCCATCTCCATCATATCCCACCTTCATCTCCCATCTCCATCATCTTGATCTTCTATTTTCTCTTTTCTTGGGTGTGTTTATCTGAATAACCATGGTCGTCAGGGTCTTTGTGACCTGATGCCCTGTGCAGATGCTCTATTTGGAGGTTGTGCCTTGTTTGTTCCTCATTCCTGAACTCGTTCTACTTCTTTCCTCTTCCCACCTCTTCTGGGATCATTCTTTCCTCCTTCCAGTTATTTCAGGAATGCACATTCTTGAAATCTAGTTTATCGCCTTTGATCTCCATTTATTCTTCCTTGGCTGTCTTTCCTGAAGCAATGCCATGATATCTCATTTCTCAATGCCATTTTAGGAGCTTGGCCGTTTGATGGCCTCTGTTATCTTTGAAATGCTTGTTCTCTTCCTTAGTAATAGTACAAACTCTCTAAGACTGAAATCAAGTTATATTTTACAAATCCTCCACTAGTTCTGGGCCTGTTTTTTTTTTTTTTAATTTTTTAATTTTTTTTTAACTTAGTAGATGGCCAGTATGTATTTTCCTAGTATGATTATTTTAAAAGTACTAAGGCTTTCTCAGGGAAGAAAAGGTAGATGTATCCCCTTTGCCCTTCCAATCTTGAGACCATGGCAGAATTGTCTAATTCATTCCTAGAGGGACCCAAGCCTTTTCCTGTGTGGTGCTCAATGGAGTACCTGCCAGTTCTTTGCAGTTGTTTCAAGAAAGGAAACTTATATCACTCTTAACTTGGAGTCAACCTTTATTAAGAAAAAAAAAAAAGAGTAGTGTTTAAGGTCTAGTTGAGGGGCCTGTGAGATGACTCAGGTAAGAGGACTTACTGCTCTCACAGAGGACACCGGTTCAGTCAGTTCCCAGCACCCATGGACCTGCAGCTCCAGGGGGATCTGACACCTTTGGCCTGCATGGGCCCTGACACTCATCTACATGCCACCTTCCCACATGCACATAGTTAAAAATGCAATAAATCTTTGAAATTCTGTTGAGCTTGTCTTTCTCAAGGTACTAGTTTGAAGTTATTGATGCCATCTGGTTCTTTTGAGTCTCTTATAATTACTTTTGCTCTGCTTCTGCTAAGTCATTCCCCATTTTTCTAAATATGCTAGATAACACTTCAGGTAAGCAGTTTTGAACAAGTGTGAAGAAGAAGTATGGAAAGTGTTCCTAGGAACTTTGTGTATGTCTAATTTCATCTAAGCACAGTGTGACATTCATTATTTTTTCCTACAGTGGGATTTAGTTTTAGAGAATCTCCATTGAAAATCTGATCTCATTCTTATCTTTGGTTGGTATATAAGTTGGAAATCTTGCTTAGCCTCTGTACTTTTCATCTCTGTTGCTGCATTCTATCGTACTCATTTTAAACCCAGCACTGTTTACTTAGGTATATCTTTTGTTTATCAGTTCTCTCCAAGTAAGAATGTAAATCTCTGTCCTCTGTGAAGGGCAGCTATATCACTCTATATTAGCTTTGGCTAAGTTGACTTTATATTTCTTGTCATAGACCAGTGGCCCAGCACTCAGGAAATGTTTAATAATTGAATGAAGGGATGTTGCTGACCTGGGGCCCTTACCATCTGTACATTTTTGTGGCTTAAGCTTCCTGTTGCGGCCTCTAGAATCTCCTTTTTCTTTCTTGTTACTCGAGACTTCTTATTATGGTTTGAATGTAAAATATTGGAACAGATGAATATGTTGAAATGTTGGTCCCCTCTCAAGGCCTCTATTTTGGGGGTGGTGGAAACTTTAGAACATAAGGAAGCAGGTCATTAGAGGTGCCTTTGTAGGCTATTCTTGCTCCTTGGCTTCTTCCTGTTTGAGTCTCTATTTTTGTAATTATTGGGAGGGGTAGAAGTTCCTCCATCATGAGCTCCTACTACCATTATGTTGTGACCAAACTCACGGGTCAAGTCATCATGAACCCAAACATTTGACACAGAGAGCCAAAACAAGTCCTTCCTTGAGCTGTATGTGTTAGGCAGTTCATCACAGTGATGAGTAAAGCTAGCTAATACATCCCTTCTATCTAGACTTATGTGTGTGACACACATGCACACACATGCCCACACACTTCTCATGCTGTCTTAGTAATAGCCATCCTGAGAACCAAAGTTATTTTTACATTTTCTGGAAATTCATGGTTTGCGCAGCACTTTCATATATCATCTTATCTGAGGTAAATAGTGACAATATTTTTTATTTGTCCCACCTTTCATCAAAGCCTCCAATGTAGCTGACACTTTTGCCATCAAAGGATTCCTCCACTTTTCAATCTGTACCATGTGTAGGCTCTGCTGTAACAAAACTAATGTAGGAGTCTGCCATTTTCTGGCCTTCAAGGAAAAGGCATCATACTCTCTGGAAGAATGCAATATATGTCATTGCCTTTATGACAGGAAGATCCTGAAATAAAATGAGGAAAATGAGAAAGAAGGAAAAAATATCAAACCATCAAATATTTATGGAATATTTTTTAATGGAAGTCCATCGGCTTGATGCTGAAGAAGGTGTGCATCAGGTCAGTTTGTTACCAGGAGCCTCCCCCTCATCTACATGCTACAATCAGGTCTCCCTGCTGGCCTATGAGCTGCAAAGAGAACTCAAAGCTGGAATCTGAAGAGGCCATGCTGAAGGAAGGGATTGAATGGGCTGAGAGCTAGTGACTTTCAGATTCTTTGCCAATAAATTGCTGTTCCTGACTTCCTTGGCCTTCTTGGTAAGCCCTGAAGAAGAAACCATCTTCTTCCTAAAGGTTTCCTCTTCTTGCCTCCAAGCCATGGGAGTGCTCAATAATGATTTGTGTATAATGATGACACAGGGATATTCCTCTGAGCAATTGGAGAGCTGTAGGTGTGTCACACATTGACAGGTGCTCACAAATCTCTTTTTGCTGTTTTGAAATATTACTGCCAGGGGAGTTGTATACAACTTGTTCTGACAGAGTGGTCTTAAATATTCACTCCTTTTACCCATTACTTTAAGAGAAGTGCCAGCATTTAGTCTTCAGGTTGCCAGCAGCAATTTTGAAGAAATTGTATTATAACTTTTTCAAGAGACCTAATTTCACATAGCTTATTTATTAATGCATTAACTTACTAATATTTTTAATGATATAAGAGCATACACTTTTGTGTCACAGGAAATCAACTTGCAAGTTGGTTTCTTTTTTTATCAGTTATGCCTTTTGGTAAATTAATTAACAATATTTAGTATTGTGTGAGGCTATGTGGGAGTAATGAAAAGATGATGAAATTTGAATGTAAATATGGTTCAAGTCCTTGATTTATTTATTAATTAGTAAATGCATGATCTATTAATTGGTAAATGGCCAAATTACTTTCCTTTGATGACTTCGGTTATTCATCTATAAAATGGAGAATCATCTATAAAATGTAATGGCATACACCTGTCACCCTCGATATTCTGCAGGCTGAGGCAGGATGATCATGAGTCCAATGCTTGCCTAGCATGGGCAAACTGCTGAATTTTAACCCCAGCACCACAAAAGGGGAATAGAAGAAAGAGGAGGTAATGATGGCCATCTCAGAAGTTTCTATGGGTTTTAAATAACATAGCACATGTATGTAAAGTGATAAATACCAAGGAATAATTAATTCATGCTATTATTACTCACATGCTAAGAATCTATTTAGCATCCTTCCAAGGACTCTGCAGGTGGTTCAATAGATGAATAAGCTATGTCTAAAAAACTACAAAAGATAGTCGCAAGTACATATTTAATACACAGAAAACCAGACAAAAGGCAGTGAAGTATTATTTGTGCAGATGGGAAGTACAAAAAGCTGGAAAGATGGTCATAGTCTTTGACTCATAATGGGGGCTCTAATGGGATTCCTTCATCTCACATTGAAGAAGGGGTAGGGGCTAGCTGGTCATCTGACCAAAGTGTGGGAGAGGTGAGGTGGGTCTCAGGAAAGCCCTAGACAGTTCTGTACTATCTGTCTGTCTCACACCTCTGCCTCTCTTTGCATCCACTTTCTTCACATGGCTCAGGGTGTAGCTGTAGCAAACCAGAATCATTCAGGAAGACCTTCCAAATTCTCAGTCATGTCAGGAATAGTTTCAGTCAGTTTTGCTTGAGTGTTAGCTCCTGTCCTTGTGCTCAGGGCCAGAGATTATTCAGTAACTGTCAGACTTCTCTGGAAATTCTCCTGGGCAAGGGAATAGAAGCCATTTTAAAAGAAGGATTGTACCATCTCAGGAGAAAAGAGGGATGCTGGACAGGAAGAGCCAGAGATGCGCTTACTCCTGAGCAGGAAATGGAGCCTGAGCTATTTGCAAGGAGGGGTGGATATGTAGGATGCTGAGCCAAGGGCACAGGTGCAGAAGGAGAAGGGTAGGCACAGGGTGGATGATTTCAAGTGGTTGGCTGAGTGTTCCCCCAACTTGATGGGCTAGAAACCCAGACACTGATACCAGATCACCACAGTTATGCTGGGTCCTGGCTTTTATTGTTTAATATAGGGTTCATGTTGCAGGCCAACTACATGATTTAGTAACTAGAGGGTTATTTCAAGAGTATGTTGAGAAGTTGTGCTCACTGACTGTAGATGAAGTAGTCTTTGTAATCAAGAGGCAGATGTACATCCTGGCACTGTCTTAGATGCTAAATACTATGGAGATGTAAGCCAGGTACCATCTTCCCTCCCCTGCAAGCAGGCAGAAAGACAACACAAAATAAAGGGCAGAAACTCCCAGCTGGGTGTGGTGGCTCACAGAGTGAGACCTTGTCCCTCCCAATCCACACACAACACACACACACACACACACACACACACACTCAAACCAAACTCCCTCAACAAAAGAAAAACTCAATGCTGTATTTCAGAGTAGCCAAAAAGATGAGTCAGATAAATCCTGTTTTGAGAGGAATTCTAACCCATAAGAGTAGGATGGAAGACAGCTAAAAAGATTGTTACCCCTGAAGAAATAGGAGATCTAGGGATGGCTACAGTGGTTGCTAAAATTATTAAACCCCACAATCCAGTCCCCAGCAATTCCCTTTCCTTCTTTTGCATCAAGGGAAGCAATCAGGACTCTGGCTCATGGGGAACTTGGTCAGTGCTAAGTCAGGCAAAAACCTTGAGTCCACTGATCAATCTTACCATTATAAAAAGAGAAAGAAACGAACATGACATGTCTTTGGATTTAATAGGAAATAGAAGCATCCGTGAAATTTCTTGCCAAAGAACTAAATATGATTTTGATTAAGATTTTTAGATTAAACTACTTTTTATTTAGGAACAGAAAAAAGGATCATGTTTACCTTAAAATTTAAATTTTTAAGCTTAAAAAAAATGTTTGAGTGCTTTGTCCACATGTATGTCTGTATGATGTGTGTACTTGATGCTAGCAGGGGACAGAGGAGAGTGCAGATCTCCCAGAACTGGTTACAGATGGTTGGTTGCAAAACATTATGTGGATGTTGGAAACCGAACCCAAGTCTTCTGGAAGAGGAACCAGTGCTCTAACCCCTGAGCCATCGCTCCAGTCCCAGTGGAGATTTAGTTTAATCCAAAATGTAGACTTCTCTATTGGACATATTACTCAGTTTGTTTAATAAGTGGCCAGAAAGAGAAGAGAGATAGGCAATACAGCAACTATATTTAGATCTTGGTTTCAAGAGTAACTATGAAGTCATTAAAAATAAAATTATAAGGCAATTTGGAAAATACAGACACTGACTAAATAGCAGATAAACTAATGGACTATATTTTGTTCAGGGAATAATAGCAGTATTATGAAATGGAGTTTCAGAAAGTTGTCTTTATTTTGGGGTGCTGGATATTGAATATTTGCTTTAAAACAACCTAGTAAGGATAAGGGGGGAGATGTAAGATGACATGGCTGGCTATGGAAAGCGGCACACTTAACTGGGGAGCTAGCTGGCCTTCACTTCGAAACTCTCTGCCTGCAGTTTGTGTGTGCTTGACTTTCCTGTTTATAAAAACGGGTATGAGAAATCTAATGCTTTTGTTAATCCTCCCAGTTCTTGGCAGCTTTTTGGAAATTGTGTGTGTGTGTTCATATCTGAAAAGTAAAGGATTAATGAAAATCTCTTTGCTTGGAATTAAGAAATTATAAAATGCCCCAGGGTTTAGCTAATCCCCATTTTTATTCTTTTAAATATGTTAAGAAATGGTGAATGTGCAAGGTAGCATGGTTATATTTGAACTCGGCAAAATATCTGTTTCTAGAGTATAAAATTGTGATCAGGTGAAATTTTTATCTTAGCGAAGAACACGTTTCAGCTGTTTTTTTAAGGTGATCATGAGATGTTCAAGGGAACCTCACCTTGGTGCAGTAAGCTAGTTCCCTGGGGTAGCTCAGGAGTGGTTCAGATTCTTCTGTAAATAACTCCTCTGTGGGTTCTACAGTGGTAGAAGTCTTGAGATTTTAAATCCTAACTTCAGTCTAGTCTACTGTTTTCTGTGAAAATCAAAACTGCTGAGAGTTTTACAATTTTGCTTCCTCACCTGTGTTGGAAAGGTTTCAAGGTACAATTTCTTTTCTTTTCTTTTTTTTTTTTTAAACTTTATTTATTTATTTATTTGCCTTGGTGTTTGCCTAGAACTGGAACTACAGACAGTTGTGAGCTGCCATGTGGGTGCTGGGAATCGAACCCGGGTCCTCTGGAAGAGCAGACGGTGCTCTTAACCGCTGAGCCATCTCTCCAGCCCCTCAAGGTACAATTTCAATATAATCACACTGCATAGACCTACAGCCTGCCTCTGAGTGATTGTAGCAGGTCAGAATATAATTTAAAAAAAATAACTATATGCTTAATGAAGGCCTAAACACACATGTTATAAATTGTGATAATGGATCAGATGGTATGACTAAACCCTAATTTATTTCACACATGCCAGTAGTTTTTTATAAAGGAAGGAAACTAGAAATTCATGTGCAGAATTTCTTTAATGCCTAGATTAAGACTTAGATTACCAAAAGTAGCCTATTTAAAAGTGCATTTTGACTGTAGAAGTTACATTATTGACTTGCTTTGCTCTTATTTGCTTTTTTTGGGCAATTTTCATACTAAATTTCTTGTAAATAAAAACTGTATTTTTGGGAGTGTCATAAATTGTAGTTGGAAAATCTCAAAATTATATACTATCTTTTTTCATTGTTCTCAGAATTAGAATGTAGCTGGTAGGTTTGCTGTTTATGTGAGGGCACTAAAATTCTAGTCCCCTTGATTCATACTGAGTTGCTATGTACATTGCTTTGTGTAAGTTTATGCAGCCTAAGAAAATCATTCTGAGATAGGAGATCTAAAGGATGGAGAGAAGGGCTAAGGGAAGTTAATCAGCTGATAGTGTGGGGTCATTCTAATATATGTTGAGACCTTTGTGTAAATACCAACACAATGGACCACTGAACCTTGTTAGATATAAACTATTCATGCTGTTGACCAATCCAGAAGTAGCAGTACTGCTGAAGATTTGTTATCAAGTCCCACCCCTACCGTCCTCAACTCATTTACCCAGCTTTCCTTTTGCATAGTCAGCTTAAGGTCTATGTAAATAATTTGTTTTTCCTTCTCACATTCTGATTATAAAACTACTATTGACTTTTAGAGCTGTTGCACTTGTTTTCAACTGCTATTCAAACTTTAAATTTTTATTTTATTTTTATTTTTTTAAATTTTTGAGACAGGGCTTCTCTGTATAATCCTGGTTGTCCTGGAACTCATTTTGTAGATCAGGCTGGCCTCGGAACTCATACAGATCTGTCTGCTTCTGCCTCCTAAGTATTGGGATTAAAGGTGCATGCCAACGTTGCCTTGCCCAGTTTAACATGTGGCAGCCTTTTTTTTAAAATTTTTTTTTATATTTGTGTATGAGTATGTGTGTGTACTTTATGAGTGCAGCACCACTGGAGGCCAGAAGAGGGTGTTTTAAACCTGGGAATTAGAATTACAGATAGTGCTGAGTTACTATGTACGTGCTGGGACTCAAACCTGGGTCTTCTGCAAGAGCAGCCAGTGCTCTTAACCATTAGGCTGGCTTTCCAGCACTGCTATCTCATTTTGCTCCTGTTAATTCAATCAGCTCCTTTATTTCACAGACCTCTTTGTCTCAGGAGTCTTAGTTTAAACTATATGCTTGACTACCTTTTGAACTTACTTTGTTCTGTCAAAGGATAAAATTGCAATAATTTCAATTAATGATCTTAATTAGATTTGTTCCATTTAATTAATTAGTCAGTTAATTAGCTACTTAGAGACAGGGCTTGCTAGGTAGTCCAGGCTAGACTCTAGCTTAAAATTTTTCTACCTCAGCTTTCCAAGTTCTAGGAATATATGAATATATACAGTGTGTACTGCTCATATTAAGATATTTAGTATTTTAATCTTAAACATTTATCAATCATTCTTTTGTGTAAGGGAGCCATTAAACTTTTTTATAGTTCCTTATAAAACATATAATAAGTTATTGTAAACTCTAGTCACCCTGCACTGCTGTAGAAGCCTACTTATTCCTCTTATTTAACTGGATTTTGGTACCAAATATGTGTCTCTGTTCATGTTGCCCTGGACTTCCTAACTTCTGGTAATGTCAATTCTACTGTCTTCTGTGAGATGAACCTTTTATTTATTTATTTATTTTTGCTTTCCCATACGAGTGCGGACATGCGATATTTATCATGCTTGAATCTGCTTTATTTTCAGTTCTAGAATTAGGCAACTCATCATTTTTTATTTTATAAAATAGAATGTGTTTGATTGTCTAAGGAAGGGAGATTGATTTTAGAGACAGACAAGAACTTAATAAAGTAGAAACAGAATAAAGAAGTGGACTGTTCATGCCAAGGTTTCTTTCCCTGAAGCAGAGACAATAGAGAACTGGTCAGCTAACATCAGGTTATTTCAGGTTACTTACTTTGATTAAAATCAAAGAAAATTGATGATCATATCACTTGCAACTAACCCATTTGAGAAATTTGGCTGTTAACCTCTAATCCTGTCAGACAAACTGCTTTGGCTAAGCTTGGTGATTGGGACCTGTAATGTTAGCTACTCCATTTTGATTTTTAGTGAAGTCTATTTAGGAGCTTAATTCAAAATAATGACTTTCTGTAATTTTTATCTGACAATTGTTGCTGACAGTGTAACTTTGTAATACTGACTGACAATGAACTTGGAGTTATGGGAAGCCTGTATTTTTTGGAGAGTATGAACTGGATTTGGAGTATCAAAGGAATGTAGATATAAAAATGATTTTCCCTATGGATGAAGGCTTAGCTCTAAATCTTTGCAGGCTTTGTGGGTATTGTAGGTGCTTGCTAAATGGTTTATCATGAAACTGGATAGTGATTATTAGATTTCTGCTATTTCATCCTTTCAGAATTATAAAATCATCCAGTTTATGTTTCCAGCAATAAAAGAGAAGTGATTTATGGAAATAGAGTAGTTCCATTTCACTTGATGTATAGTACCATGGTAATTTGTTTTGCATTTTTAATAAATGCTATTGTGCAAGGAAAAAATATTTGTTCTGTAATGTTTCTGAAGGTGTGCATTGTTTTATTACCAAAGTGCAGCACAGTTTCTCAGGAATTCATGTTTTTATAAAATGAGATGCCAAATTTTGTTTATTCTTTTTCTTCTTTTTTGTTATCTAAAATATACTACAGAAATATCATAAATATAATGCAGAAAGCTGATTGAAAAATGACCTTCAAATTTGTCTGATCATATTTTTTGGTTTTCACTTGATTAAGATATTGGTAGGCAAGACCATAAGGTTACCTTCAAGTAAAAGTTGAGTACATAATATTCCATACCATTTAAAAAATTATTTTTATGTGCTTATTGGTTCTCAGATTTATTCATTCTTGTCTATCTTTACTACTCTCTCCCGGGTTGTTATGTCAACCTCTTTGCTGGTCTCTTCCCTTTGGATCTCCACTTTTAGTGGTAGAACCAAGCTGTCAGTGTGGACCTGGTTATGTTGTCCCTTCCCATCCTACTTTCCACTGGAGTCTGTGTGGAAATTCTCATTGCTTAATGTTTGCAAGCCTTCATGATCATCCTTCCAGCCTTGTCTCATTCTATTGTGTCAGTAGTTCTCAATACCCAAGGATTGACATCTCTCTCAGCCCCTCTAATATGTCACACTGAACTTTGATGCATGCTGTTCATTTTCCTCTGTTCCTATTAGACACATCTCCTTAGTCCTGTGTGTTTGGTTAACTATGAGTTAGCTTCATCTCCTTACACTCTAATAATTGATCTTACTGCTCTAGGCTTTTACATCACCATGTGTCTTTTCATCTACATTAAATTTACATACAATAATTTATATTTTTATGTAAACTGGTTTTGTACCTCACTGTAAATTTCAGGAGGGCAGATGTGGACCTGTGTTTGCTCATATTATTGTATCTTCATCACTGGCCACATATTACGTGTATAGTAACTCCTTGTCTCGTGGATGTAAGACATGAAAGGATGAATCAGATTTGGGTGACATCCAGATGGTTGAGAGCACACACAGTGTCAGTATCAAAGTTGCTGTGAAGAAAGGAGTAGGCTTTTAAGGAAATAGTGAAATTTTCTACTCATTCCACATCTGAAATTCTTAGAAGAGGGTTTTAGAAATTTCTGGAGAATGATCTTTAGAAGGATAGTCATCCTTAAGTTCCAGAATCTTTTGGAGATGCCCAGATCTGCATCTGCTCAGTCTCTTATATGAAATGGTAAAATATTTGCATATAACCTCTGAACATGCTCCTACGTATGTTAATTTACCTCTGGATTATTTATAATATCAAATCCAATGTACATTATATAAGTAGTTGAATTGTTTGGAGGTGGGTGGACAGGGACATTTATATATATTCTGAATATTTTTTCTTCAAATACATTCACTATGTGGTTAGTTTATTCAAAACTTACAGAGGATCAACTGTAGTTTACAAGCTACTTTAAAAAGCACATGTACTTTTGAGAAAAAAAATCTAGCTTGTATATTTTCATTTTAAAAATTATGTCTAGCCTACAGATATCAAATTCACATTCAAAGTGCCAAATTTGCCACAGTTGAAAAGATAAAAGAATATTTTAAGCATGAAGGCAGTCCTGGAAGAGTTGCTTCTAAAATGTTTTGAGCATTGGCAGGTATTTTTGTAATAAGGATGTAGTCTTTGAAGAGAATAATTCTTTTATGGATGTGTGGCTTATTTATTTTTTTCTGTTTCTGTTAAAGTCATAGTCAGTTTTGCTGCTGGCCACGAGGTGGAGGGATCCATTTTATTTAAGTTACTTACTTCATCTCGTACTTTTTGTTCTTCATGGGCAAAATAAATCTTGCAGACCTTGGTTTTTCCCCCCTTACCAGAAAGGCATGCAGTAGGGGATCAAGTTAATTATAAAGAACCTCAGATCTCACAGATGTTCAGGACAATTCCCTCCTAGTGTGTACAAGTGTAGAACATGTGCCACATTCTTTAGTTTAAAAGAATCAGGGTTTCTTGCCAAGTTATAGTATTCAAGGTTAATAATTCAGTGCTTCCATTGACTTAGCTATGACCACTTCACCTCATTTGTGCAAGGCACTGCTCTTTTACCATCGGATTTTAGAAGAAAGCTACTATGCGTGCTTCTTTTCTCCAGTAGCTTAAATCAGTGCTGCTTTTAAAGCAGGGGTAACTGTGTGTGACTTAAATAACACACATTTATCTTTGCATTTTAGTACTTGGAAACCTGTAAAAGCAACTATTAGAGATTATCTTCAAGTGGGGTATTTTGCTCCAGCTACATTCAGGTCACTCTCAGGCTATACTATTTTTTGCTGTTCAAACCTTTTGAGAAAATGTGCCCCTGTCAACACATTTAGATGCTGTCACTGAAATGCACAGCTGCCTAAGCCACCATTTTGGTAGGAAGCCTTAGTTCTCTGGCCAGGAACAAATGTTCTTTTGACCTTTCATTCTGGTGTCCTTGTTTGCACCTGAGCCCCAGAGGCTCAGGTGCATTTGCTCTTTGTTTCTTTTCCAACTCGCCAATAAAAGCTTACATTTTCCTGCTGCTTTGGCTTTGACATTATTTCCTTCTGCAAATATATTCTTTGTACCTAGCAATAATGTCAAGATTTGTGAGAGAATTTCTGCTCTTTTGAATTTGGTCTGTTGAAGAATGGTCCTTTGCTAAATATCAACTCAAGCAGGTTCTTATGCTTTAGTCAATAAGGCTGGTGGGAGAAATGCTTGAAGTGTTGAGAGGACTTGCTTTGTTCTTTGCCTGCCTGTGTGAATTTCAGCAAGCCCTTCAGTGGTTGCATTGCCATCTCCTAGTGCCTGGGTGACCTTCATCTGTCTGACCCCTGGGCAGACACTCACTGCCTCCAAATGGAATTGTCCCTAGAGGGATTTAAATGATGTCGCATGCATTTTGACTGAGATGCACTGACATTTTCATTTAGTCCTTCATTATTGTTTTTTTAATCTTCCATTGATAAGCTGGGGCCATGTTATTATGTAATGTGTTTGATAGGCACAGATCATGTCCATATCTCTTACTAGATTGCCCTGCTAGTCCCTGTGTGGGGCATTAAAAGAAAGGGAATTACTCTTCTTGGTAACATAGTGACATCTAGGGAAATTATTTTGTGTTGGCTTCAGGAAGTCTCAAGATGGCAGTAATATGCTGGAGTCACTCATGCCTACAGGATGAGTGCTGAAGTGCTATGAGGTCATGAAAAGTTAATGGAGAATTAATGCTTTGTAAACATAATCCCCCACTGTTTCAAATCATGACCTACTCAAGTTCAGACAATGTATTTTATAATCATTCTGACATGAGTTGAACAATTTAAAACTGGTAAGGAAGGGGCAATAAAGGATTCAGTTTGGCTGTGAAGCCAGTAAGCCGCTTTGCATGATGGGCTCAGTGATCTGTTAGGGAGGGAGCTGAGGGGGATGCTGGTAACCAGTGCCAGAGCTGCTGCCTGGACCATCTCTCACACCACAGCTGGTAGCCCTGATTAATCTGCATGACCACCTTTCCTTGGGTAGGGAGCTATTATGTACCATAAGAAATAAGACAGAATCCTGGGCTGGCCATGCAGCCCAGCAGAGAGCTAGTTTTTCATTCTCGGCACTACAGCACAAAACCAGAATGTTTACTGAAAGGAGAACACAAATTCAGTTTAGAAGATATATTAGTAAAGTACTTGGGCTTTGGTTGAGCCAATATGAATGTAAAACAGTGACTCTGTTTTCACGGAAATAAGAAAATTGTTTATTCCGAGTCAAATATGAGTAATAATGTTTCAGGAACACAGACCCCAGTTACTATGAACCACATGTTCCAATGTTGAAGAGATTACATGAACTTTTGCACTCACAGAACTAAAGGAAGCTGTAAGTCAATATAGTCACCACTGGGAGCCTCTGTAGGTGGGTTGTAGCACAGCAGGGTGCCTTCTACTGGCTTTAGATGTTCTCAGAATCCTGCAGGACTCTTAACTTAGGGTTGGTGTACACAGAGGTATGTCAGCTAAGTGATATATTCTGAGAAGGTTGTCTGTTAACCACTAGAATGTCAGTTAGACATAACAATTAAGGTAATCAGGTCTAGTGGCATGGCCTATAATCCTACTATTCGGGAGGCTTGAGGCAGGAGGATCACATGTTCAAGGGCTGCCTTGGCTGCAGAGTGAGTTTAACACCTATTTGCTCATCTCCAAATAAAAAAGAAAGAGTGCTGGGGTTATGGTTCAGTGGTAGAGCCCTAGCCTGTCCCTGACCTCAGTCTCCAGCCCTGGGGGTATTATTAAAAAAAAAAAAAAAAGTGTTCAAGAGAATTTTGACTCTTGACCTGCAGTATTCCATCTTTCCATGTTCCATATCATATTCAGCCAAAGTTAAGTATCCTGTAGCATCTTTAATATAGATGTACATTCAGAGAACTGCATATCAGCATTCTGATCTCATACAGATTTACTGAAGGCATAGTATGTGCCAAGCACTGTGTGAGATGCTAGAGACCATGCCAAGACTATCAGCTGCCAGAACTTATGAAATATATAAAAATAACTTCTGTACGAGGGAGGATTCATTCATTTCAGTGGACATTTATGTCATGCCTGTGTGTGCCAGGACTGGATAAGACACATTAATTCATCCTGAACTTTTGATTGTTCACTATGCTAGATGATACTCTAGATGCCAAGGTAGTAACTGAACAAAGCCATCACGGTCTGCATACTCATTGTGTAAATAAATAGATCTGTGTGAAGAAGAGAAACAGTTAAAAAAAAATAAGCAAGAAAAGACCTATGCAAAGAAGCAAGGTGGACATTACATAGAGACTGGGTGGATATGTTAGGTGGCAAAGATATTTAAGGTTTCTGTCCTTGCCCTGGAAGAGGCAGATGTGTGGACTGTAAACTATTGTATGATTCCACGTTCAGGAAGATCGAAGCGTGAACTTAGTGTTGTGAGGAAAGCCTGGACTCTCCTTATGAAGATACAGAAAAGTGACTTGAAGTAGTGAGTTGACGGGACTAGATGTGTGTGAGACCGTAACTGAGAGGCAGTGTGAAAGCTGGACTGTCTAGGAGAAAGGCACTCCAGAGGGAGAACACTGGTTTAGTGCAGGGGGTCAGGAGAGAACCAAGGATATGGTGACATTTAAACTTGGCTGGTAACCTGCAGAGATGGAAGTGGGGCAGATATCCTGCAGTGACGGATAGACAGATGTGGCAGGTGATAGCTCAGGTTGTGAGAAGGAAAACCAATACAGGGTGGGGGAGGGGCTGGTTGGCCTGAATAGCAGCCTGCTTCAGGAGAGCAGAGGGGACTCAAGCAGGGAGGGATTAGGGGAGGCTGGGATAGTCAGAGCGTTAGGAATTTATTCTGCCAGTGTTTTACAGATGAAGTGGGATGGAAGACAGAGGCAGCTAGGGGAAATAGTGGAGGCTTCTGTCATGATCCTGGGGGACTGGAGCTGGGTGAGAATGGACATGGTGAGATTGCTGGAGAAGCAGTAAAAAGCAGTGTTGTGAACAGGCTTGGGGAGGAAAAGGAGGAAGGAGAAGACAAAGGCCTCCCCCACCCCCCAGCACACCAAGCAGCTCTGTGCCCCACTTGTTCAGATGCCGCCAGGAAGCTTTCCATTTCATCTTTTGGCACTGTCTCCTAGAAAAACTTGTTCATGTTCAATACCTTTGCATCCCTGGAGGAGAGCAAATGCTTGTTCCTCATGGAACATCTAAGTAATTGTGTTTACACTTCACCCTGGTTTACTAGGAAACATAGGCTCAAATTCCTTCTTGAGCTGTAATTGCGTAGGTGTAGAACTTTATGGTTTCCATATTTGAATTCTGCTCCAAATTTTCATATTTTTTCTCCTTGATCACAAATTTTAATTTTCTTCCCGAAAACGTGAATTTATTTTCAACTACCTCAAGTCCATTATACAGGTAGTAGAGGCTAAATAAATATGATGCTTCCTATGAGGTAGTCTTAGAATGTCATTATGGATGTTTGAATGAGAAATGTCCCCTGTAGTCTTGGGCCTTTGAACACTTGGACTCCAGCTGTTTGGGAAACTATGTGTGTAGCTTTCCAAGAGGAAGGGTGTCACTGGGGGTGGGCTTTGTGATGAAAAGGTCTGAACTACTTCCAGTTTTTTCTCTCTGCTCTGTGCTGATGGTTGAAGACTTGAGCTCTCAGCCTTCAGCTCTTTGCTGCCCTGCCTCCCTACTGTGATGCACACTTACCCTTAGGAAACACAAGCCCAAATTACCCTCTTCCCTACAGTGCTTTGATCATGGTGTTTTGTCAGAAAAGTAACAAATGTAGTTACTCATAGTTTAGTTGATGTATTTTATTTTTCATAATTTTTGTCTGTTTTTGGAGACAAGCTTTCATTGTGTAACAGTTCTGGTTGTCCTGGAACTCACTGTGTAGATAAGGCAGGCCTCAAACTCACAGAGATACATCTGCCTTTGCCTTTGCCTCCCTCTGGAGTGCTCAGATTAAAGGTATGTGCCACTACCACCTGGCTTCATTGGTTAGGTTCATGGATACTTTTTTTGAGAAAATAGTATGTATAACCCCAGACTGTAAAACTAAATGAAAGATGATACAACTTGATGGCCAAGTTCATGGGTAAATATTTGCACACTGACTCAATTCACTCTTTCTCATAGCCTGTAATGCTAGCCTCATGGTCTATATAGATCAATTTATTAAGAGATTCTATGGGGGAACTGACTCACTGATACAGGATAAAGTAAATCCAGTTGTAGAGTCCTTGGAAAGCTGGGGCTGATCACACGCTGCTTCATTCATGCCCTCTGACCACCCAAGAGCGCATGACTCCCCTTCCTCTTCTCTTCTAAGTGGTCACTAGGCAGACAAGAAGTACCACCTCTGTTGGGCCAGGTAGTCCAAGGTCATTAATGGTGCAAATACCACTACATTGGTCAGTTACTCATTCCTAGGTATCTGATTCTTTGTAAGAAAAACTGACAGAAAAAAGAAAGTTCATTCATTCACAAGTTTTAGTAACAGCTCCGTTTGTAAACTTAAAGTTCATGTTATAAATGGAGAGTTGAGATAACTCAATTTGGTAATACTTTTATTTCTAATCAGTTTATGCAGACCTTGCCTCATAAAGCTGTGTAGAATTTTGGGTTTTGGGGATTGTTTACTACTGGATGTTTAGTAACTGATGAATATGTTAAAAAAATATTTTCTTGCTGCTCAGATTCTGCTGTTTAAAGAAAGATTTTTTTTTTTTTTTTTTAATAAAAGCCAAATACTTTTTTCCCCCTCTCTGGTCAGATGCCACTATAGCAATAATATTTTAAATTAAGATAGCCAAATAAGTAGGTAAATACTTAAGCATATTAAGTATTAATGTTCAAATAAATAGCTAGGGTGGCTAGATTCATTCTGCTTAGTCTGCTGTAATTTTTTATTACTCAAGCCACTCTTTGACTATCTTTCTTTTTCCCTTTTTGGTTTTTAAGACAAGATTTCCCTGTGTAGCCCTGGCAGCCCTAGAACTTGCTCTGTAGACGAGGCTGGCCTCACACTCAGAGATCTGCCTGCCTCTGCCTTCCAAGTGCTGAGATTAAAGGCATGTGCCACCATCACACGGCTCTTCCAGTTCTTATAAAGTGAATGAAACCTGGATGGTAGAGAGGCCTCAGCAGACTAGTGCTGACTGCTCTTCCAGAGGACTCACATGGCTGCTACCATTTTATAAAATAAAAATTCCTAAACGCAATACACTTTGTTTTAGACTGGTGACCTATTTTCTGATTCTATGGAGGGTCACATGTTTTGGTGATTTAATTTATATGAGAAGGAAATGAGTTCAGCTCAACAACACAGTGGCATTTTCAGACTCTAGCTAAGTTTGGTTCCAACTGGAGAGATGCAGTTGTTTGTAAGAGTCGACAACATTTCAGTACCATCTTTGTGGATGGCACAGGCAGAAAGCTGACTGCTTTTCTGATCCTGTGCACCTTAAATGACCTGCCCCCCCCTTTCTGGAACTTCTCATTTCCATGTAAACTGATCACTGTTTATTGTAGAAAAAAAATCTGTAGGATTTTTATTATATTAAATAGAATCTTCTATTAACAAGCCAGGGTAAATTTCTTTCTGATCTCAATATCAAAAATAGTTGTTCTTTCTCTAGGCCAGCTGGTTTATTTTTACCCATAGACACTGAATATTGGAGCAGATCACATTTCTGTTTTCATGTGGACTGCAGCAAAGCCCAGAGTTCCTTCTCTTTATAGACCTACAGCAGGCTTTTGATTTCTGTTTGTTTTTTTTCCCCTGGCTTTCACTTCTTGTCAGTAGCAGTGCACCTACATTACCCTACATCTTTAAAATCTGCTTGAAGACAGTGCTTCCACTATTTATAATCTTTGACATGCTTTGGACATATTTCATGCCTTGACAATGGCCAAATGAGTATTAGGAAACGTTGGATGGGGATTTAGCACACTGCCCCAAAAGTGAAGCTTTTGAGATATGCTGAGGGTCCGGGCATTTGTGCTAATGAGAATGTGTATGGTGCTAGGGTATACCCCAGTTGGTAGAGTGCTCATGTAGCATGCTTGAAGCACTGCAGAGGCTAGGTGCATGGCTCACTCTTGTACGGGATAGAAGAAGGATGATCAGAAGTTCATTGTCAACCTCAGCTACATAAGGAGTTAGAAGCTAGTGTGGGCTAGAGACCTTGGCTCACATTCTACTTGCTTCTCCCAATAAACAAACATCTCCAAAACACAAAAACAAAACTATTAAAACGTGTTTGTAGTGGAGAGCAGGTATTATTTTGACCTAGAGACATGGCCTCTTGGCCATCATAGACTAGGGATTTACCTTGAGGCACCAGGATTAGGGGCATGGTTGAAGTTTATGCTTGGGGCACACGTAGGTAAAAGTCTCGGTTTTTTCCTTGTTTTTTTTTTTTTTTTTTTTTTTTTTTTTTTTTTTTTTTTTTTTTTTTTTTTTT
>PVIH01003044.1:0-40119 GCA_004025045.1 Sigmodon hispidus | reverse complement strand
TTAAGCTGCCTTTTAACTATGCCCCTAATACTAGTGTCTCAATGTCACGGGCGAATCTTAGATCCATTCTGGCCAAGAGACCATGTTTCTAGGTCAAAGTGATGGTTCCTGCTCTCCACTACACCTCTCCCTTTTGTCCACAGAGCCAAATTCAATCACTGACAATGGAGTTGGCCTTGGATGGGGTGATTGTGGGGATGATTTGGGCAGTCACATGGTTCTAGATGCAGACACAATTGCTAGGACTTTCTTATATGAGATAGAGCTGTCAATAATAATGCTATACAAGACGGAGTTGTCTTCTCAAACAGAACCTCAAGAGCTATAACATTTATTAACAAATTACCAGAATTTGTTAATAAATTCTAGCTTATCCTGTTTTTTTTGTTTGTTTGTTTGTTTTTTTTTTCTGATATGCTTCATGTCATGGTAATTCCACTGGAGACTAGGACTTCCGCAGTGCAAGGTCCACAGCTGGAACTTCCATAGCTTTGAAGTTTTGTCTCCTGCTAGAGCCCTTGTCTGCTCTCCATTCCACATCAGTGCCTCCTGACAGGTTCTGCTTCCTGTTTCTCACTGTTTCACTGTGCTCTTGTTCTGTCCTCCACCTTCAGACCCATCCTTCTTACTCAGCCAAACAAAGTCTTCATGCCTCACTTGCCTAAAGCCTTCAGATCATGCCTGTGTACTCTCAAGCACTCCATTATTCTTAACTATCTCATTTATTATTTATAATATTATTATATCATAATATTTGTTTTACCAACTTATGATTACCCTTTGAGGGACAGTTGAATAATGGGGATCAGTAAATGAGTCATAAATCATAGCTAAGATGAAACTGGATAAATTGTGCTACAAAACTGACCTGATTTAAGTGCCTTACTATCATGTCATAAAGTTTCAAGGAGTTTAGAAAATTCTGAGATCAAATCCTTCCTACTTTTGTGATGTATTAAAATATCCTTTTAAACATAATTGTTAAGATATCTAACAATAGTCATGGCTTCAAATGAATTATCTTTGCTTAGAAATATAGGAAGGAAAAAATAGGAATTTATCTGATCAAGTATATGTGTACATTTCAACACTCCTCCCACCCCCAGCCTCCCATTCTGGCATCATCAGTTTGAGTTATCAGCTTGACACACCTGGGAAGAGGGAGCCTCATCTGAAGACCTGTCTCCATCAGATTAGTGTCTTAGACCTGTCTGGGAGGCGTTTTCTTTATTTCTAATTGGTGAGGAGGGTGGCCCATGCAGTGTGAGAAAGATAGCTGAGAAAGCCAGAGGAAGCCCGTAATCAGGCCTCTTCCTTTGCTTTCTGTTTGATGCTCTTGCCTTGGATTCCTGTCTTGGCTTCTCTCCATGATGAAACCTGTAAGCCACAGAAACCCTTTCCTCTTGTTCTTGGTCATTGTTTTATCACAGTAACAGGGAAGCAGACTAGGACACCCCTCTCCCATATATTTAAAGTAATTCATCCAGAGTCCTGATGGCAGCCAATCCCAGGAGCATACAACTCAGGTCTACTCTGCTCCATTATCTTTCAGGGTCTGGTAGACATTGGCTCAGGGTTCTTGGGCTATGGTTTGACTGTGCTTATCCATCAGGAGATAAATAAATGTAATCTTTTCCATATGCAAAAGAGTTACCTTCCCTATATGCAAAAGAGTTCCTTCTCTTTTGTGAGCTTCAAATAATATTTTTTTTCTTGTTCAATGCAGATTAATCTAGACAATGGCATCCTGTGCCCTTTATAAGTAAATCAGATTTTATGCAGGTAACCAAGAAAGTAATTTGCACAGCTTTCTAACTTCTCATCTAATTAAAGAACCCAGGGATAACAAGACACTAATTTACTCCTTTCTTTCTAAAGCTCACACTGTTTGTTCTCCTGTTCCGTATTGTAAGGCACGCTAACATTCTCTTTTTCCTAATTGTTCCACAATTTCACATTTTCATTGAACATTTCATCAAATTCACTGTATATTTACTGTTGGATTTTGACATGTTAATTATTAGGAGTGTTTGATCACATAATTCTAATGATGTTCAACACTATCACACAGCTCACATTTGTACAAGATGCTGTCAAAGTGACAGGCAGCAGCTGCCAAGATGGTGCATTCGCTGCACAGCTGCTGAGCTGAGGCTTACAGGAGATGTGTGTTGTGGAGAACAGAGGTCTAACTAAGGAAGGAGGAAGCTCCAAAGCCTTAGAAAAATGTGGGATTCAGCCCTCAGACACAATGACACTAGCAGTTCCTACTAGGAACATGCAGAAACTAGCCAGACAGGCGCTCTCTTTCCTGACCTCCCCTCGTTCTTCAGTGCTGCTTTGTGGATCTTCTCTCAAGTTATCTACACCCAATGGAACCTTCATAATCTTTTGGTTTCAGGAACTTAGTAGAGCTTATGTTTTTCATAAATCAAATTTTCAAAATACAATTTGATGAACTCAATCAGAGGATCCAATCCCTAGGTAGGGAGCCACCCTGGGTTCGGGAATCATCTGGGTTCGGGACAGGGAAAGCTTTACAAGGTAGAAATTGGGCCGCTTTCAGTTTGATATTGTGCCTCCTTCCCGGGGTTTTTTTTTAATTAAACCACTGTTTTATGTACATTGGTATTTCACCTGCATGTATGTCTCTGTGAAGTTGTCAGATCTTGGAGTTAGACAGTTGTGACCTGCCGGTCGGCGCTACATATTGAACCTGGGTCCACTGGTCCTCTGTAAAAGCAATCAGTGCTCTTAACTAGGAACCATCTTTCCAGCCCTGCTTGGGATCTCTGTTATAAATCTGTTCTTTCATATGTCCTGTACTTTTTATGTTTTGGTTTCACATTTTGAGAGCTTTCTTTACTATTGTAGTACTGTTTGAATATTTATTTTGGTGATCATCCTTTATTGCTGTCCACAATTTTATTTTGTTGTATCTTATTTGCATTTAATGGATGCAGTGTCTTGAGTCTCTGAACTGTATGGTAGTTATTCTTTTAAAAGTGCTCTTGTATTTCCAGAATTAACTGTCCCACTGGCGAGGGTCCATTCCCTTTTTTCTTTCTGTTACTGATTTTTATTGGTCACCTGTTCATAATTAAACATGAAGCATTAGTGCTGTAGTGTGTGTGGCATGATTAGTATAATGCTTACTGTGTGAACAGAAGGGCTTGAGCTTGATCCTTAGAAATCATGTGAAAAGCCAGGCGTGTGGTACTCATATAATCCCAGCTCCAGGAGGCAAAGATGGCTGGCTTTTTAGGAACATGCATGACACACACACACACACACACACACACACACACTTCCTCTACTTTTCCTTTCTTGTTTTTCTTCCTGCTGTACCTTTTTCTCTACTTGGATTTCTCTGTCTTTCTGTCTCTCTCTCTGTATCTCTGTGTCTTTCTCTCTCTGTATGTCTGTGGTATAGTACTGGAATATATGATAGCCAGCTTTGCTTCACCTTCCAAAGCCCCAAGATGAAGGATTTATTCTGAGTTCCAAAATTCACATCAAAATCTATCTTTTACTTCCTGCTGCACAGTTTACTCTTTTTTTTTAAAGATATGAATGCTAACATGTTTGATCTGTTAGGCTTTTTTTTTTGAGGAGAGGAGGGTTGTAGGAATGTTAATACTCATCACTTTAGCCCTCTTTCCTATCCACATAGATCTCCCTTCTTTACCCTATGTCTTAGTTAGATTTTTATTGCTATGAAGAGACACCATGACCATGGCAACTCTAATAAAGAAAATATTTAATTGAAGTGTCTCGCTTACAGTTTCAGAGGTCCAGTCCATTATCATCATGATGGGGAGCGTGATGGCAGCAGGCAGACACGGTGCTGGAGCGGCTGAGAGTCCTACATCTTGCTCAACTGACCCACTGGGTATAAGACTCATAAGGAACCTCAAAGCCCACCCCAGCAGTGACACACTTCCTCCAACAAAACCACACCTCCTCATAGTGCCTCTCCCTATGAGATTATAGGAGCCAGTTACAGTCAAACTACCACACCATGGATGCCTGGTAACTGGCTTCGAGCCCTCTGGGATCCACCCTGTCAAGCAGATTACTGCCACCATGGCCTCTGGTAGTAGCTCTCTCCTGTTTCATTGTCAGCACTTCTCACTTTTGTTTAGTCTTCCAAAACTTTGCCAAAAACTTTTGTTCATTTAAAATTCTTTTCTAGATCAATGAGATGACTTAGTGGGTAAAGCCAAGCCTAACAACCTGAGTAAGATAACCAGGACATGAATGGTGAAAGAAAGGGCATCTCCCTCAGCCTTCACATATGAGCTGTGGCACAGACTTCCCTGAATGAATGAATGAATGAATGAATGAATGTACTTAAAGACTTAAATGTCTCTTGCAACATCTTCTTTCAATCCTATGGAATTCTGTTGTATTTGATGCTTTTATTTCATTAGGAGTAAGCAGGTCACCAGGCATACTTTCTAGGTAGTTACTTTGAAAAATAGCATTTGATTTTGGCTTTTAAGATGCTTTATACTGTGTGTGTGTGTGTGTGTGTGTGTGTGTGTGTGTGTGTGTGTACATGCTCCATGATGCACTTGTGGAGGTCAGAGGCCAACAGGAATATAGAGTGACCCTGCTTCAAAAAGAGCCCCAAACCAAAGCACCAACAAAACTCACAAATAAAGATACTTGTATAATCTACAGAAAATTAGCAAAAAGAACATCAGTTCCTATCCACATAGACTAGGAAATTGAGTTTTATATTATCATACCCAGTGGTCTTATGGTCTTATATTTCCTCTTTTGGTTATTAGACACTTATCTATATGCCTCCTGTGATAATTATTAGCCTTTTCTGATTATTCTCTAGACATTTTTCTTTGAAAATGGATTTGCCTCTTGTGTGTTTGCTTCCAAACAATAAAATGTTTAGTTTTAGCTGTGTTTTCTCTCTTTACAAATGGACTCACATAGCACATCCACTTCTCTACCTTGCTGTTTTGCTTAAGGTTGTATTTTTGAAGTTCATCCATTTATTCATGAAGCTGTGTTTTATGTACTTTTGCTACTATTTAGTATTGCACTATAAGCAGTTACCTATGCCACAAGTTTTTAAAATTTATTTTTTGAGAATCTCATATGTAAGTACTGTATATTCATCATTCTCTGCTTCCCACTCCTCCCCATTCCTCCCATTCCTTCTCAAATTTATGGCTTCTAATTCTTTAATTATAATTGTTATACACACATCTATAAATGAAACCTGCTGAGGTCATTTATTCTTGGTATTCTGAGTTTACGGCTGACCTCTTGGAATTGGCTAACTTATCTGGGAACTCATCCCTTGAGAAGACTGATTTCTTCCTCTCCCAGCAACCAAATAAAGGCTTTGACAGATAAGATTGTATTTATGGGCTAAGAAGATGGCTTATTTGGTGAAATGCTTTCCTTAGAAGTGTGAGGACCTGAGTTTGAGCTACAGAACCCATGTCAAAGAACAAATGCTGGATGTTGTAGCAGATATACCTATATACTTTCAGCCCTGGGGAGACAGGGACAGGCAGATCCTTGGGGCTCCTTAGAGAGTCAGAGACTCTGCTCCTGACCCCTTCAAAAATGTGGTGGAGACAGTGTCTGAGGCATGATTCCTGAGACTGTCCCTGACCTCCACACACATGCACACCTGTTCATAAACATGTACCTGCTTGGACATATAATGTGTGAAAACTTGTATGTATCTATATGTACAGCATGATATTTTGAAGTTTATGTATAGTATAGGATAATTGAATCTTTTATATGCATTACCTCACATATATTTTTCTGAGAATATACTCTGTTAGTATATTTCTTTTTCTTTTTCCTTTTGCAGTGCTAGGGATGGAACTGAAGCCTCATGTATTCTAGGTGAGCCCTCTTTATTGAGCTATCTCTCCAGCCCTGTATTTCTCAATACAATGTTCCTACCTATTGTCACCTTATTAAACAATAGCTCTCTTGAACTTATTCATCCTAATTAAAAACTTTATTATTCTTTGACCAAAATCTCCCTCATTATTGTTTATTTTTAAAATATTTATTTTTATTTTATGTGCATTGGTGTTTTGCCTGCATGTATAACTGTATAAGGGTGTCAGATCTTGGAATTACAGACAGTTGTTAGCTGCCATGTGGGTTCTGGGAATCAAACTCAGGTCCTCCAGAAGAACAGTCAGTGCTCTTAACTGCTGAGCCATCTCTCCAGCTGCTCCCTCATTATTTAAAGAGGATACATTTTCTCTCACATGCACACAAAATGGTGCAATCAAGTTCTTTAGTTCTGGGTACATGCCCCATGGCTTAACTCAGTTCCCAGACTGAGTGTTGCAGCCTCAGTCCCACGGTCACTCTCACTTCAAATGCTAGCTGCAAGCAGTGGACCCCAGTTTACCAGCAACTCTATCCACCCTTGGTACAATCAGGCTTCCATGAGTACCTCCTCAGCTTCCCAACAAGTACTGTGCAAAGAGTGCACATCGATATCGAGATGACGTAGGTGAAGTCTGCGAGGGTCTGGGCTTGGGAATACCCCTCTATGCTGTGGAGGCTCCTTCCTATTCTCTAGCATTTGGATATCTTGTTCATTTGTGAGGAAACTCTTCAAAACTCTGTTTAATTTTATATTTTAATGTGTGTTTGATTAGGTTATTAATCATTAGTGATTTTTTTTTGAGATAGTTTTTCTATGCACGTAGCACAGATTGTCTTTGAATTTAAGATCCAGTTTCCCCAGTTTCTTGAGTGTCACCAAGTGCCTACACTGAAGTCTGTCTCTGGCCTGTCTTCCCTCCTAAGAGGTCATGGATTGGAGGGTCAGGGTGGGGGAATGAGGGAAAAGTCTACCCAGTAATCACGTATTAGCCATCCTCTATCTTCTGAGAGTTCCTCAGCTCATTACAAAATTACAAAGATTTTTAGGAATTCCGTGGAAGAAAACTATAAAGGAAGTGCAAATAAGTCTTTCTGCTTTATAAAGAAATCACAGCCATGTACTGTGGATGGATATTTGTAGCTTTTTGTTTTCATGAGGTAGATTGGTATGGACACTTTTTCTGTTGCATGTGGATCCCAGTTTCTTTAGTGTATCAACTTCAGAGTGCAAGTTTCAGGGCATGGAGTACATGTATATTTATTTTTATTAAGTGATGGCAGCCATACTGTGATCACATCAGGCAATATGAATTTGCCTGCACCTCCTCCTCATCCCAGACAGACAGCATGTGCTCTGATGAGACTTTAGAAGTTTGCTAGCAAGTCTGGTTTTCTTTTGTTGCTGTGATAAACACCACAACTAAAAGCAGCTCTTAAGAGGAAAGAGTTTATTTGGTTGACATGTTTCATTCTCTCATTGAGGGAAGCCAAAACAGGAAGTCAAAGCAGGAACGTGGAGGGAGGAACCAATCAGAGCCCTGGGGAACACTGCTTCCTGCTCATATTCAGCTGCCTTCCCAATATAGCCCAGGCCCACCTGCCTAGGGATAGTATCGCCTACACTGGACTGGGCCTTCTTGCATTAGTTAGCAAGCAAGAAAATGAGGCAGGAGAGATGGCTCAGAGGTTAAGAGAACTGCCTTCTCTTTCAGAGGACCAGGGTTTAATCCCCAGCATGCACATGGCAGCTCACAACTGCTCATAGTTGTAGTTTTAGAGGATCTGATGTTCCCTTCTGGCTTCTGTGCACACAAGTCACACATGTGGTATACTATACACTTAGGCAAAGCACCTATCTCTGTATTCATATATATTCACGTATATGGAAATATCTCTAAAGACATGTCCACAGGCTATCTGATGGCAGATTTTTCAGCTGATATTTTCTCTTTCAGCTGGGTGTATCAAAGTGATTGCAAAACTAACTGGGATACCTGTCAGAATAAAATAATTCCTTAGTGCATGTTTTTAAACTTGAGATGTAATTTTTTTGTAGTAAAATCTACCCTTTTACCACTTTAATTTTAATTTACCTGCTTGTTAATGAAGTTAAGAATATGCTTTCATGTAGCTCTTAAGTTTTCCTTCTCTTTCTTGAAATTTTGCCATATATTCCCACTTAGCTTTTCATACACATTCTTAGGTTATAGATTTTTAGTTTGGGTAGACAGGATCCATCGCATCCTGTAGTACTTAGATCTGATAGTTGGCTTTCTGCGAATGTGAACATGGCACCCTTCCATTTCCTTTTCGAGTGGTTAATCTTAAACTCAGTTAGGAAATAAGTTTTGGCAATGTCAAAACTGTAATCTTTTTTTTTTCTTTTACTGCCCCCCCCATCTTCTATCCCTTGTGTGTAGCAGTTGTAAATGAGAAAGCGAAAGTGTCTTTGATAGTAACACAGAATGTCTTCTTCCTTGGCATACATGCTATTGGGAGGATAGCACAGATTTATTTTTATTATTTTTAAGTCTCTCTGTCTCTCTCTGTCTCTGTCTCTGTCTCTGTCTCTGTCTCTCTCTCTCTCTCTCTGTGTGTGTGTGTGTTGGCTAGAGTTGTCAGATCTTCCAGATCCAGAGCTGGAGTTACAAATGGCTGTAAGCCACCTTACATGGAGGCTGAGAATTGAACTTGGATTCTCTGGGGGAGAATGTACTCTTAATCTCCAAGTCACTGTCATGACTATAATTTATAGAAGGTTCCTCAGGTATAGGCATGAAGTTTGGACAGATGAAGTCACTTGCTCAGGCTTGAGTATGTTGGTGGTGACAGCTTAAAAATAGATTTATTCTTATGAAGAGAGCGTGAATGCACATGTGCGTGCATGTATGCGTGTGTGTGTGTGTGTGTGTGTGTGTGTGTGTGTGTGTGTGTGTGTACTTGCAGAGGCTGGAGGTGTTGGATCACCTGGAGCTGGGATCTGGAGCTCCAGCTGGTTGTGAGCCACAGAACATGGGTCCTGGGAACTGAACTTTGGTTCTCTGGTAGGGTGGTGCCTGTTAACTGCTGTGCAATCTCTCCAGCCTCTGGGGATGACAATTTAATACTCAATTATGATTCTAAAGTTTGCACCTAACAATCACTGTTAGTAGTAGACATGCTTTATTTTTGGAGTATGTTGAGATGGTAAGTAATGTTCTACATTCATTTTTGCTTTTGGTGAAGTTACTATCTATAAAAGTTTGTAATACAGTTTTTGAGACAAGGTCTTACTATTTAGCTTAGTCTGGCTTCAAATTCACTGGGCAGCTCAGAGACGCAGCAGCCTCTGGAGTGCTAGGATTACAGGTGTGTGCCACCATGCCTGCCCAATGATGTATTTTTAAAATATGTTTTTCTGTGATGATTTTAAAAATATAGTTTTCTGTTTTTCTTTTTTTCTTTTTCTTTGCGTGTGTGTGTGTGTGTGTGTGTGTGTGTGTGTGTGTGTGTGTGTATTTTACATTCCTGGAGTCAACCAGCCTCAAGCTGAATACACTGAAAGAAAAACAATTGTGTCTGTTCTGAGCATGTACAGACCTCCTCACCATTATAGTATATAAACACTACACCATAGGAAGCATTCACACAGTATTCCATTGTGTTAAGTATTGGATGTAATCTAGAGAAACTGAAAGGGCACCAGAGGATGTGTCAACACCTCACGGTGACACACAGGGACCAGAGGGTATGGTTCAAATCTTCGGGAGGTTCTCGAAACAGTCTGTTTTATTCAAAAATCCTTCCAAATTTGGAGTTTTTACAATTTGAAGTACTTGTGTTGCTGGAATTACTATGAGCAGACATTTCATAAAAGGTTTAAGTATGTTTGTTGACTGTGTTATGAAATCCATGAGTAGCCTTTGAAGATGTATGTGTGTGTATTTATTTTGTTGTGTAGCCCAGCCTAGCCTGGAACTTACCATGTAGCCCAGGCTGCTTTAAACTTGGAAACAATCCAGTCTCTTGAGTATTGGGATATAGGTATGAGCCACCATGGCCAGCTTAAAAAAAAAATTGTATGATCTAAAAGCAATGTTCGTACATTGTAAGAGGTCCAAAAATATGACAAAGTATAAAATAAAAATGAAACCTCATGTCATACTTGAATGTACTAGTTTGTATTTATTATTTTATGTATTTTTAATTGCATAAGATCATATATGCTATTTTCTTTTTAGTGATGACTTTTGGTTATTTCTTCTTAGCAGAACTCATAGGTCTAAATATATTTGTGTATGTGTGTATGTGTGTGTAAGCACATGTATTAGTTATTTTATATATTTATTAGTTAGTTGGATTTTTATATTTGTACCTTTCTTACTGATTTGTAAATACTCTTTTAATTTGTTTTTACTTTGGGAGTGCTAAGGATTGAACTCATGGCCTTTCATGAGCCAGATATGTACTCTTTTCCCTAGCTCTGCTAGTTATCTTTTTATATTAGTAAAATTTACATTATACACTGTAGATATTTTTCTAGATTCTCTTTTAGCTTTATTTTGCTTTAACTTTTAAAAATATGTATGGCTTCCTCTGTGTGTGTGTGCGTGCACATGTCTATTCAGATGCACAATGTACATGTGTGCACACGCTTAATGAGGTCAGAAGACAATTTCATGTTGTCTTCAGAGGCCTTCTACCTTTTATGTGAGACAGCCTCTATTTGGCTTGGGGCTTCACCAGAGGATAATTTAGTAAGAATTTTTTCTGTCTCACCTGGTCTGTCCCTCATCCAACTTATGAAATAATTGACTCAGAGTTTTAATTATTGTAACTGTTTGGCTAGTAGTTCAGGCTTATTACTATCTAGCTGTTACTCTTAATTAACCCATGATTCTTATCCATGTTTAGTTACATGGTTTAGTACCTTTGCTCAGTGTAGCATTCTCATCTTGCTTCCTCTATGTCTGGCTGCTGTCAACTTCTCTGCCTTTCCTCTTCCCAGAATTCTCTTAGTCTCGTAGCCCTTCCTATTTTTTTGTATGGTTACTGACTAATCGGCGTTTTATTGAACCAAGACAAATGACAAATATTTACAGTGTACAGAGCAATATCTCACATTACAATAAACCTAGCCTACTTTCAAGCTACTGGGGATCATTGCTGTCACTGGGATTATGGGTTTTATGTGGATTCTGGGGACATGAACTCTGGTTCTCATTCTTCCAGGGCAAGTGCATTGCTGACTGGATAATCTTCTTAGCCCCTAACTTCTGTGGAGTGAGATGCAACAGTTTTTTTTTTTTTTTCTGTCATGGACCTGGGGATTTTAGCTTATCCGTGTTTTTTTCTAATGTTTTTATGATTTGAATTTTTAGTAGTGAAGGAAATTTGTAAGAAATGGTTAGACATTTGAACTATAATTTTAAATAGGAGGTTGAATCTAAGGAATCCATTGTTCTCTCTGGCTTTTTGGTATTTGCTATGATAGTCCCCTTTTCTAGAAGGTTCTACTTCCCCCACATCTTTGCATAAAGTACATATGAAAATGTAACCAAGCATCTAGCTTTTCCCATTGATATGTTGGCCTTCCCATAACTGGCTAGTTATTTTTTTCTTCTGATGTAAGCAGAGAAACACATGTGTTTAAATCTTTAATTTCAATAAAGTTCAAGTACATTAGATGACATTTTTATAATAAAGTCATTTTCTTCCCAGTTAGATTTATTTTCAAGTCAAACCTCATAAGGATTCTTTTACTAGTGAGTTTCATGGAAATCAGTGTATGGATATGGTTAATAGAGTTCTTAAGGGAGATTTTATTAAATGTGAAACTTGAAGATATTGCTTTATGTCAATGCTCATTTGAAAAAAACTTTGGTTTTCAGTGTGGATACTGCCAGACCAATGTGTATGAGCCTGGAAAGTAAGAGCATATTAATGAGAGAAAATATGAGTGGGGTGCATGGCGTGCAGGTCTTAAACAAGCTTCACAATTTTTAAACACATTTTTTTTCTGTCTATAAAAGTAATATATATACACACACACATATGCATATATATATTCCAGAGCATCTTGAATACTTAGATAGTATAAAAACCCACTGTACTCTCCTCAACTAGAGAAATTGTCATGCATTTCTTTGTAGTGTTTATTTTTCTTCTGTGCCTGCAGGCAGTCACTGAAACACATATATGCACACAAGTATGCATTGCTATTTTATAAAATCAGAATGTAATTGAAAATTGCATTGGCAGAAGCATCCTTCCATGTCACTAAATATTACTGTCTATAAGTCTGCAACTTAACTGTGCGGCTTTTGAGAGTCACTTAACCTTTCTGTGTCTTATTGTAGCCATTTGTAGCCAGGACAGGAATACTAATGACACCTACCTTCACAAGTTTGTAACCATGAAATTAATGTAATCCTTATAGTGCATTTGTTAATGTATTTAAAGTATTCAGAATAGGTTTGACATATTTTGAGTGCTGAGGAACCTCCCCGCTTCCTTTCTTTTGGTCTGATGTAAGGCGTTGCTATACAGCCCAAGTTGGTGTGAATTAACAATTGTCCTGGGGTTACAGGTGTGTGTTATTTTTATTTAATAACATGGTGTATAATTGTTCTGTAGTATTTCATCATGTGACTATACAGTATTATATATAGCACATTATTTATTGGACACCTTTAAAAATCATATATTCATTGTTACATCTAGAGCTGTAGTGAGATGCTTTGTAGATCTAGTACTGCATATTTTTTTTCTAGTATTACATTTCTAGGGAATGATATAGAACTGAGGATCCATGCTTTTAAGCATAATGGAGTTCCCTTTTGATTTTGTTGTATAAGGGTGATAAAATTTGGGCTTTAATTGTTACTAGTCAAGCCGGTTGATTCCTAGAGGGTTTTCTGTGGCATTAGGTTGCCACTTGATTCAGGTATTTTACCTTTGAGGTACATCAGGAGCCACTGGAGTTATAGATGGAGAAGACTGCCATCTCTTGCCTCCTCTCTGGGCTCAGGACCTCATTCTAGAAGGTGACAGTGCATCTGCGAGTGTCCTATAGGACCTGGTAGGTGGGACTGTAGCGTCCTGCAGACTGCAGGGACTTCTCTGAGACTAGGGAGGCTGGCTGGCTGATGGTCTTTCCTCCCCTGTGTTGCATGCTGTGTATTTGTGACTATGTTTATTTTAAACATTCATGGACTTGAAAATTACAGTCTAGGGAAGAAAACAGAACAAGTTTTAGGCAAATCAGGTCTCAGGAATCTGAAGCAGAGTTTATAGTCAAACACAAACCTGTGAGCCACACAGGTGTTTCCCTGAGGGCATTTTTGAAATCACAGCTATTGATCTTGATGTTGCTTTACAACTGCTTGAAATTGAATTAGGAAAACTTATCAATATGTCTCTCAACTTTTAGCTTGCATGTGAACATGCAAAAGACTACGTGGATTTTGTTTCTTTTTCTTACTTGTATGTCTTACCCTTACCCCAACAGTAAATTCTTCAGGCTAAGACTAGTAAACCACAAATCTTCCCTTTTCTGTGGTTTGGGATGGAAAAGGCTGCTGAGTATCATTGGGAGGTCAAATTCCAGTCACCCCAGACTCCTCCCACCAGCTACTCCAAACTCCAATTTGTACAGATGACAGTTTGACCTTTAAGCCATTCAGTTTTCTAATTAGAAGTTCACTGTGTTAAGAAAATAACAGCAGTAGCATCACAGGATCTAGTACAATTACTTTAACACACATAACTCATATTTTTCTTTATGTAATTTGTATGCCAACTGGTTTGAGGTTTCACAGAAATATAATTAGAGCTATTGAAGCCAAAGATGTTTCCCCTGTTATTAGCCAGGCTTCAGTATCATTGGGATAATAGCATCTTGTCTAAGGAGATTGGAAACCCTGCCAGTGCTTCGTGGGTGCTGTACACTGAGACAGCCCTCACTGTCATTAAAGTAGGCGGGTCATCCCCTGGCAGGGTAAGCTGCTCCTGCCTTGCAGTGTTTGCTGGCTTAATTCTCTTTGGAATACAAAACTGGGTGTTCCAGTTCCATTTCTGTTGCTTTGATAAAGTACCCTGACAAAAAACAACCAAGGGAGAAAGGGTTTCTTTCTTTTTTAAAAATTTTTTATGTGAAATGGTATTTTGCCTGCATGTATAACTGTGTAAGGGTGTCAGAACTTGGAATTACAGACAGCTGTTAGCTGCCATGTGGATGCTGGGAATTGAACTCAGGTCCTCCAGAAGAACAGTCAGTGCTCTTAATCGCTGAGCCATCTCTCCAGCCTGGGTCTCTTTTATTTAGCTCACAATTTCTGTTTATGGCCCACCATTGTGGAGATGTCACCCAGAAGGAGCTTGAGACAGCAGCTGGTTACCTTGTGTCCATGGTCAAAAGCAAAGGGAGGTGTGTGTATGCAAGCTCCCTTGGCTTGCTTGCTTGTGCTAACTTTGACCTTTCTACTCTTAAGACTTCAGGACCCCCAGCCTACGGAATGGTGCCACCTGCAGTGGGCTGGTTCTTTCTACAACAGTTAATTAAAGTATGTCCTTATGTCCTTCAGAGACATATCCGCAGATCAACCCAACACAGAGAATCCTTCACCCTGTCTCTCCTCTCAGGTGCTTCTTGGTTGTGTCAGGTTGATGATCAAAGTTAACCATCACACAGACATTGCATGCCTATACCAGGAACAGTGCACATGGATTACGTCATTGCCACAAGCTGCCATGCTCCCAGATCCATGAGTCTTCATAGAACTAGTCAAAAAGAAAGGACATTCTCTTCCCAGGCTATAATATATTCTGTGAGCCTTATCAGTAGGCCTGACTTCAGTCAGGGGGAAACATTTCAACTCTGTTATTGTATAGATTATAGTATTGCTTCTAAAAAGCAGAGAAACAGAGGGCTGAGCTGACATTACTGCTCATTAATTGACAGGTGAGCTGTTTTGTTTATGTTTAACAAATAGATATCACTGTTCCACTGTGTGTTGAAAGCTAAGTTCTGTGGGGACAGATAAAAATAAACATACAATTCCTGTTGAAAGCAGCCTGGAAGTCTAGACAGAAGCATTCGGCATTGAGTGCCCCCTGGCAGCACAAAGGACCACCCTCTGATACAGCCCCCTGAAAGTGGGGCTGTTCTGAAGGCTGGGGGTCCTGAAGTCTTAAGAGTAGAGAAGTCAGAGTTAGCACAAGCGATGCTAAGACTGTAGGAGTGTCTGGGTCATGAAGAGAAGGCACAGCAAGCCGAGAGTGAGTCCCAGGTCCTTCCGCTCAGCTCCTTACATCTTGATGCTTCCTGGGAAGTGTGCCCTGGCCCTGGTGTGTACACTGTTGTTTATCATGCATAAGTGGACATTTTCATCTCACGATGAAGTTTCCACTTCCATATTGTGGAGAATAGAGAAGAAAGCTGTCAAGTTTGTAATCTAACAACAGGGGAAGCTGAAGCTGGGCATCCTGAATCTCAACCCTTTCTCTGACTACTGGGCAACATCAGAACACCTGTCTCAACATTAGTAAGCAGAAATTTATTTAAAAAGAGAGCTGAGGATGGAGTTCAGAGGTAGAGTGTTTGAGGCTTTAGGTTCAATCCCAGTACTGCCAAATTAATAGATTAATAAGTAAACCACTTATAGTCTGACTACCTGGAAATAACCACTATTTTGCTCTTAACTGTTTCTAAGTATTTGAAAGTGAATGGAATTACTTATGTATTTTTAATGTGATGCTGGAGTTGGAAGCCAGGGCCTTGTGGAGATTGGGCTGGCACTTTATCACTGAGTTTTACCACCAGCACTAGATAATTCCACTTTAAGGAAAATGAGTCCAGGGCTGAGGGATGGCTCTTGCTGCACAAATGAGTTTGGATACCTAGAACCCCAGAAAATTTACTTCCATAATCCCCACTAGAAGATGGGATGTAGAGAAAGGAAAATGGGAGGTAGAAATAGAAAGGAAGGGTAAACACACTCAGAGAGAGAGAGAGCGAGAGAGAGAGAGAGAGAGAGAGAGAGAGAGAGAGAGAGAGAGAGAGAGAGCTTTTAATGGATAGATTTTGAGAAATGATAGAAGAAATGGAGAAAAATTTCCTTCTCCTCTTTTGGTTTTCTTTGTGATGGTTTTACTGTGTACATTCCAGGCTGCCTTAATCTCCTAAAGTGCTGGGATCACAGGTGTATACCAACACTTCTGATGTAAAATAGAATATTTTTTCTAGTAAAGAAAATTAATTTATGATGTGGATAAATGTTTGCAATAGGGAAGCATCTTGATTGATAGCTTACCCAACATGTAACTTTGGCGTGTTTTCTTCAGTTCTTTTTCAAGAAATGATAACTGTTAAGATGATATTTATATGTGTTCCTTTTTTTGTTTGTTTCTTGAAACATTGTTTTTCTGTGTTGCCCTGGCTGTCCCGAAACATGCTCTGTAGATCAGGCTGGCCTCAAACTCTGGGATCTGCCTGTCTCTGCTTCCTGAATGCTCAGATTAAAGGTGTGAGCCACCCAGAGAATGAGAGACCTTGGAACACTCAGCCCTAAATGAGATGGTTCCATTTATATACTTATATCTTTATGCCCTACAGGTCCTTTGCATAATATCATGGCTTCCTGTTCAGTGTTTTTATGCCATTCCTGAGTGTGAGGAGTAAGGAGTGGGTATCTGTGTCTATATCTGTTTCTTGTGCCTTTTATTGGTTCTTTTCCTTTTGCTTGTTTTATTCTGATATATTTATTGGCTTTGTTTTATTTTATTTTATTTTTTTGAGATCGGGTTTTTCCTGTGTAACAAACAGGTCTGGCTGTTCTGAAACTTGCCTTGTAGACTAAGCTGGCATTGAACTCACAGAGATTCTCCTGCCTCTGCCTTCCGACTGCTGGGATTAAAAGCATGTACCACAACCATCTGGTTTTTCTGTTTTATCTTATTGTAGCTTATTTATCATTATTATTCTTTAGAAGCCTGTCTGTATTCTAATGAGAGACAGAAAGGAGACGGGTCCTGATGGGAAGGGAGTTGGGGAGAGGAGCAGGGAGGGGCCATAATCATGAAACTCTCTATGAGAATAAAACTGTTTTCAATAAAAGGGAAAATGGGAACATGGTATAAATAAACATTTATTAAAATTAAAAAGGAGTGTGTCATAATGCCTGGCGTATATGTGTTTCTTCATTATTAGTGTTGTCTTTTCATCACGAGTGGAAATCTGTATAGGCTTAGTAAGAATAGACATATATTAGGGATCAGACAACTGAGCTTCCTGACATGGGCAAAGGTAGTGAGTTTAACACCTTGACTGTCTACAGGTGTCCTGTGCAGTGGCTGGAAAATGAGAAGCAGAAATAGGAAAATTGTTGGGCAGCCAGCTGGGTATAAATAGCAATGAATCATTTTAAACATCTGTTTTTGGGGAAGAAACAACATCATGACCAAGTCTGATGGAGAGGTCAAGTTCTAGAAAAGTGTTTACCAGCTGCTTTGTGAGGCAATTCCCTTGGTAGGTAGGGAATAAAGAAAGTAATAGTTTCTGTGTGGTGCAGAAAAGGGACAAACAGCACATAGGATGGAAAATCAGAGCAAGTCTAAGTGTTGAAGTGGCTTGTAATGTAGCTTTTGGCAGATGTGCATAAGGTCTGCATGAATATTTTGTTCTTGGTTCCTCAACTGAGTATGAGGGACTACTATTTAGAGAATGGAGCTGGAGAATAAAGATCTAAAATGTGTGGGGTCCGAGATCTAATCCAGGGCTTCCTGTTACAGTAAACTGTAGACTAAATGGAGCTTTAGTCTGATGCAGCGACTGGCTTTTGTCTGGTCTGTCTCCTTGGCACCTAGTCCACGAAGCTGAGTTGATTTTCTGGGGCATAGTGGATCTCTATCAGGAGCTGGCATTTCCCCTGCTATTCAGGAGAAAGAGCCCTGGGAAGAGGTCTCCTCTTAAGCCTTTGGTTGTTGGACTCAGTAGCACCTCTGAAATCTTCTGTCGTTAACTTCAAATACACAGCTGACTTGGGCATTGAAGCCCTCTGTCCCTGGGACCTCACAATGAGGAAATGAAAATCAGATGGCTGCCACTCAGCTGCATGTGAACAAGAACCCTAGTCAATAGCTGGCTGCTCTGTGAGAGCCTGCTTCATAAACCTCACAGAGCTCAAGAAGAATCAGGATGAAAAAAAGATTGCATATACACCCTCCCCAACCCTCACCCTCTATCTTAAAAGTACATGAGAAAGTAAAGGTGGTACAATATGTTTTCTGCTCTCTAAAGGCTTTAATATAAGCAAGAAGGAGGGAGGAGGAGGAACACTTGGTTGCAAGAAACCTAACACTGCTTGAAGAAGCTGGAGAGGGTGGGGACAAAAACAGAAAGTGGCTCTGGGGAAGCCCTTCTGTTGATTGTTTGATTGGTTAACGGTCACTTTCTTAGAAGCCACAAGACAAACTGGTCCAGTTTGTTTTCAGAGCTGGAAGTAAATGCTTCTGTAACCAGCTCCTGGCTCTGCAGCATTTCCACCTGGAATATCATTTAAGAATTTGGCTAGATCTCAGTGATTTATGTTTAGCAAATAAGATTATCTTCAGCTTCCTATTGTGCAGGAGCAAATGGTTTGGGGTTTAGTTGCTGTTTTTCAGCCTTTTTTAATTGCTTCTTGAAGGTAACACTGTTAATCTCCCTGATTTATCTCCAGTGTGGGCTTGCAGCCGTAGTTTCTAATGCACAGAGTAGAACACCCTTGAAGCAGGATGGCTTACAGTATTAATACCTTTGTTGTGGAGCGACCCCAAGCTACAGCCGTCCACTAATGCTGCTGGGGAGGGAATGTAGAAGAACTTTCTTACAGTTGGAATTAGCATCTTACATCTTTTTGCATATTAAGACATTACTGTTTGTTTTATGGATACTGTGAAATAAGGGGAATCTTAAGGTAGTAATTTTAAATTCATAATCTTTATATTTTGTGTTAAATTTCTCCAAATATACGGAGTATTTATTTATGACATTGTATTCACTGAAAAAAAACATTTCTTTTAAAAGTTGAGGATATATTATTATGACACTATGATTACTGACGTCATTGAAATGTAGATATGTTTAAAAATATGTTTTTAAAGCACTTGAATAGTTTGTAGATGTCCTAGGCTAAAGGTCTTCTTAGGTCTAAATTTGTGAGGACTAAACATTTTTGGCGAAGAAATGATTATTCTTCAAAGTTGAAAAATGCAAGAATACTATGTATCAAATATTTGATAATCTGGGCAGATAAAATAGTTAATCTACTTACTAAATCTTTGTTCCACTACCAGCCATGGTCACCTTTTACTAAATGGTGAATTGAGGGCCTATCCTAAACTACAGAATTTACATTGCACACTTGGCATACAGTACCAACCACAGAACAGGTGAACTGCAGAGGCTACTCTGTGGGCTCCGTCAGCTGTTTTGATCCAGTTCTCATGCTGCTCACAATCTCTTGGCAGGTAGCCATGTAGTTGTCATTCTGTCTCGTTAGTCAAGTGTAGTCCTGCAAAGATCAGGTTTCCTAGTCTTTTTTAATTGCTTGTTTAAAAGTTTTCATTTCCACAATCAGCTGAAGAGTTTAAGATGGTGAAGAGTGTGAACCAAGGACAAATACAGTAAAGGTTGTGAACAGATAGGCACTCACTGACGGAGACAAGTGGAGAGATGATGATGTCAAGGCCCCTGAGGAGGAATGGAAGATTTCTGAAGCATTTGTAGCCAAGGAAATGGGGCAGTTCTTAGATTGTGTAGTTATATAAAAATATGTTGAAGATTATATGACTGGTATAAGCAGTTTTCTTTGTGCAACTTTGCATTTAAACATGCTACATGTTCTTCTAGAAAATACAGGCCAAGTCTTAGAATGCAGGAAGGTTGAATAAAAGCAGATGGAGGTGGGGTTAGATGTGGGGAAGGACAGAATGGGGACTCACTTAACTAGAAATGATGGGGTAAAGGACATAGTAAAGGATAGACAGTGTTCATAGGTTAGGACATCTTTATGATTGTGGATCATTCCAATATTCTGGGAAAATAAAGTGAGTTCTACCTAGAAGGTCCTACTGCATCCTTTGTCTGACACAGATGGTTTTGAATGCTAGCATTATGGGTGATTTGTAAATTTAAGCTCCTAATATAATATGTCCATCTGCCCTCCAGTTGCTGATTATTTTTCCTTTCAACTGTGATGGTGTTGTTGGTCACAGTATTGATTGGGGTGCTTTATACTCCCCCTCATCAGTAGTTTGCAAATATGTGCTATAAAGAAAAGGGTTAGTTGTGTAGTAGGGATGTTATTTAACAATAAGCACCAATATGTAGCATCTTCTTTTGGACATAGTATCCTATGACACTGAGAAGACCTTGGTTTCTAAAGGGTATCTTTGTGACTGGCCAAGATTAAGTAAAGATAATCACTCCTAGAGCAGGTCTGTTTTAAAAATCCCTTTACAGGGGGTTCAGTGGCTGCCTTCGGTGAGTTAGAAGCTCCTATGAATGAAGGAAGTCTAGATACAAATGTGATTTAACTGATTGTTACTTTTTCTTAGGGTTCTTTAGCTTTTGTGAGCTTCCTGGCCTGCTATGTAAATTTTGTTTTTGTAATGTTTCGTCAAATCTTTGTTTATTGGGTTTGTTTTCTAATGCTGCTAGAATTCTTGAGGAACTTCAGCTTAGAGGAAACAATTATTTTTGTTCACAAAAGCAACTCATAGAAGAAAGGGTTTATTTCAGCTTACAGTTCAAGGATTCAAAACAGTAGGAACTTGAGGCAGATGGTGACATCAAATCCATAGTCAGAAAGCATAAAAGAAATGCCAAAGCACAGCTCTCCACTATATATAGTCCTGGATTCCTACTATAGGAATGGCCCCATCCACAGTTAAGATGAGTCCCTCCACATCATTAACCCATCAAGACCATTCTTCATGGATATTCTGAAAGACCAAACCTTTCTAGATAATCCCCCACAGGCATGCCCAGAGGACTGTGGCAGTTTTTTGTTTGTTTTACTTTTTGGGGGCCCACCACCCAGCTCCCAAATAATTACATGGTGACTTACTACTATTATTTATAATTGCCTGACCTTAGCTTTGTGATGTAGGATGCCTCTCTGTACTTTATGAATATACTATGTTGCCATTTGTTAATAAAGATGCTGTTTTGGCCTATGGCAAGGCAGGTTAGAGACAGGTGGAAAATCAAAGCAGAGAAAAAGGAGAAGGGTGGAATCAAAGAGAAGCTGCAGGTTGTCACCCAAAGAAGAAAGAAGTAAAAGTACAGGTAAGCCACGAGTCATATGGCAATACATAAATTAAAAGGAATGGGTTAAGTTGTAAGAGATAGCTGGTAATGAGCCTGAGCCTTACACCAAACAGTTGGCAAATAATAGAAGCCTTTATGTGATTATTTGGAACTAAGCAGCTGCAGGCAGGTCTGGACCTCAAGGCGAGGCCAACTTGAGCCAGAAACCTCAGATTACAGCTTGACTTATTTCTAGCCAGTTTTCTTAATTTAAATTATTCCATCTACTTTTTGTCTCTGGGGCTTTTACCTTTCCCTAATCTGTATTCTTTTCTTTACTTCTTCCTTGGCTGGCTTTGTTTCTGGGTGGCTGATCCCTGGAGTCCTCCTCCTTTTCTTGTTCCTTCTTCTATTTATTCCCTCTGCCTGGCAGCTCAGCCTATCCTTTCTCCTGCCTACCTATTGGCCATTCAGCTCTTTACTAGACCAATCAGGTGCTTTAGGAAGTCAAAGTTACATGGCTTCACAGACTTAAACAAATGCAACATAGAAGAATGCAACACATCTTTGCATCATTAAATAAATATTCCACAGCATAAATGCATGATATATATCTTTAATATTCCACAGCAGCCCATCCAAGTCAGTCCAGATTCTGTCAAGTTGACAGTTAATATTAAACATTACACAAACCTATAAAATTGAAGCTCAACTCAGTTAGACTATCTCAACCTCTTAAACACTTTCACAGCACCATCCAGAGACCAAAGCAGACTTAAAAGGCAAGCTGTATCACTCTGTCATCCAAATCAGCCCCTCACCGGTGGTGCCCACTGTACATGCTGGTAAGCCTGAATATTCAAGTCACACAGTGAGTTTCCTGATAACTGGTAGTAGCTGTTGGAAACTCTCACCACAGACAGGTACAGGGGAAGGAATGGGAGTGGTTTTGTAGAAATTTTCACCCCCAGGAAACAATAAACAGCAAATTGGTGCTCTGAGGATTTACTCAACCATTTAGAAATCCCTTCATGGCTACATGAGCTGTGGTTTGCAAATTGAGCTCCCCAGACTCCCAGATACCTCAAGGACTGAGATGGAAGTAGAGAAATAATGGCACCTTTCACTTTCCCTCTCTGCCCCTGTCTGAACCAGAAGTTCAGCTTTTCTCCAGCTAACATATTGGCATAAATTACACTTTTACTGATAATACTGCCATTCTTTTGTAGGAATAAAAGGTTTTTAAACAACCACTGAATTCATGTTATTGAGATCTAGTGGATGTAGCATCCCTGTCATGCCTAGAAAGTACCGTCAGAGCCCTGTTCCTGTAGCTCTTCCAGTCTTTCTATTCCTCTTGCACAATATTCCTTGAGCTTTACATGTAGGGGTTGTACTGTACACGTGCGAATTGGGGGTGGGCTCACCATGGTTGTTTATTCTCTTTATTTTGACCAGATGTGGATCTTTGTAGTTCCTCATGTACTGAAAAAAGAAGCTTTTTTGATGAGGGATGAGAGCTACATTTATCTGTGGGTATAAAGATGAGTACTTAGTATGTGATTGGAAGCTATACTGATTTAGGGAAATGGCAGTTGCACGATCTCCTCTAGGGCCTATGACTCCTCCAGCAGTGGGTAGTTGTCCGGGTATAAGGAAAGTGGTGTTTGTTTTAAAACAGGGTCTCTCTGTAGCCTTGGGTGTCGTGGAACTCATTATCACTATGTAGACCAGCCTGTCCTGGAACTCACTGGGATCCATCTGCCTTTGCCTCCCAAGTACAAGGATTAAAGGCCTATGCCACTACAATGGCAGCAAGTTTGTTTTTAATGTTTATTTTATGTGTATGAGGTTTTGGCCTGCATGCATCTATGTGAACCATGTGTGTGTGTGGTGTCTACGGAGGCCAGACGAGGACATTGAAATCTCCAGAAGCTGGGTTACTCAGATGTTTGTGAGCTGCTTTGTGGGTGCTTGGAATCAAACCTGGTCCTCTGGCATAAGCAGTAAATGCTCTTAACCTCTAGTTCTTCTATCCAGCCCCCAAAGTTTATTTTTAGAGTTCAATTTTGTGAAACGTACAGAGCAGACAAAATTATCACTATTTATAGATTGTGCTCTGAGGTCAATAGTAAGAGGGAAACAGCATGATAGGTTTGCTTACTGTATAAAAGCTTGGATATGCCTACTAGGCTCATACTGTAGTTTGTTCTAAATGGTCTAAGCCCAGGGGTAGGGGAGAGCTCATTGGTAGAGCATGGCATATATGTGCAAGGTTCTGTGTTCCATTGCTAGTACGGAGGGTAGAAGTGCAGCTTGGATAATGCTTAGAGGAGTCTGAAAGTTTACTGTGTATGAGATTGTTTACTGCATGTGTCGTCACAATGGTCTAGCACTAAAGTAGTGGTTCTCAACCTCTGAGTCACCACCCTGGATAGGGGGTGTCGGTAGATCCTTTCACTGGGCTGGCTTAAGACCACTGGAAAACACAGATATTTGCATTGCAATTCAAAAAATGTCAAAATTATAGCTATGAAGTAGCAATGAAATAATTTTATAGGTTGAGGTCACCCAACATGAGGAACTGTATTAAAGGGTCATAGCATTAGGAAGGCTGAAAACCACTGATCTAAAAGAAGTAGATTCTGTTAAAATGTGAATTCCTTTCTGCTCGTTCTTAGGTTTTTAAAAGAGCAAAATGCTATAGATATGATGTACTTGTTTCTCAGTCCAAAGCCGGCCCGGCCCCTCTTCTTTTGTCCTCTTACAGATTCCCGCTGAGGATCCTGTTTTTATGTGTGTTAGGTCAGGAGAGGGCAAACCATTGGCAGCTGGTATCATCACCTCATTCTCATTGTTCTTCGGGTTTCGGAGACCAGTGCCTTCATGATGTGCATTACATAGCTTTAGAATCGCACATAAAAGTTTGCTGTGGAAGGATGGCAAAGGTAAGATAAATCGGGAAGGGGAAGGGAAAAACTATTCTAAAAGTGACTAAGAAGTGAATTCTCATCATAAAAGCGCAGTGGTTTCTCCAAGTGACAAGTTAACTGGAGCCTTGTGCTTTGCATTTTTAAATAATGTGCAGCAGGGTAATTCCATTTGTGCTCATGCCAGAGGTCAAAGCCTCTGCTTCTTCTGCGTGTGCTTTTTGCTAATAGAGCAGGAAATGGAGCTTTCTAGGCAGGCATTACATTTGCTTTTACTCTCTCTGTGAATCCGGACTGGTATTTGGGATGAGGCTTGGGCTAGGGCATTTTCCAGAAGGAATGCTGTGTTTAGTTGTCTTGGAAAGATTCTTGATTCACTTTCACTCAGGACATCACAATGTCAGTCATTTGTTTTCGTTCCCTGTTAGCAGGTGGGTAGGAAATGAATTTGTGGGTGATGGTCTCTTGCTAGCCATCTGAGTTAGGTGACTCTCTCAAGAATATGCATATTAATGCCATGTTAGCAGTTTTTGTAGGCGGCTATAACATATCTATTAACTTTTGGGTTTTTCCTGTTTTGTTGAATGGTAATGAAGGTGAGAAAGGTAACCTGCCCTGCCTTCTCACAGTCCCTCAGTGGATCATGTGAGGGCTCCTGTGTTTGTCTAGTCACTGATGTCAGTATTATGAATTTACACTGGTATTTGATGCTGATATCTTTGCCCTCTGCAGTCCACTAAGGTTTTGCTTTCCTTCGTCTGGCCTGTGGCCACATTGTATTTTCACTCCAGGAGTTTTTTCTGTGGCAAAGAGACAGTGCATATGATGTTAACTATTGCCTCAAATACTGGCTGGTGTGGACTTGGCCTTTCTGGGTTGGAGTATGATGCCAAGGAGCACAGTTTTACTTCAACGAGGCTTTTTGTTTTAGTCCAGGAGGGCGGGGGTGTATTATCTGGGAATCCATGAGTGCCTATGCAGCTGGGTCACTGGGCTCGGGCCAGAGGGCTCTGGTTCAGGCACTATGGAACTTTATGCCAGCTGATCCCTTAGCCCGTGGTCGGGAATCTATGTTTCTAGGGAGCAACATCTGTTTAGGGATTGTCGCAGGAGGGAGTCTAAATAAAGCTGGCTCTGGATTTCCCTCAAGCTTTCTTTTCTGAACTAGGTTTCACTATGTACCCCCAGGCTGGCCTCAAAAGAAAGACAAACTCACCAATTTTCCTGCCTCTACTTCCCACATTCTGGGATTACAGCTGTGAGCTGCCCTGGGCGCCTCTGGAGTTCCTATTAACTCTGAATCCTTCTTGTGGCCAACATCTTTTTTTCTTTATTTTTTTAATTTATTTTTTTTCCAATAAGAAAACAAAACCAAAACAGCCTTCTAATAAAACTCTGCTTTATGTAGTGGAAGCTGGTATAACAAAATGAATTTGCATCTACATAGAAGAGGTAAATTCAGCTGCTCTAGAGGCTGTGCCATCTATATAGAAGAGGCAAATCCAGCTGCTCTAGAGGCTGTGCCATCTACATAGAAAAGGTAAATCCTGATGCTCTAGAGGCTATGGTGGGAGGAGCTAGTGCTGGTTGTTCTGTCAATTGACTAAGCTAAAGTCATCTGAGGAGAGGAGACCTCAAGTGAGGGAATGTCCCCATCAGACTGGTCAGTAGGCAAACCCACAGGGCATTCTCTTTACTCATGATGGAGTTGGGAAGGCCCAAGCTACTCTGACCAATTCCATCTCTAAGCAGGTGGTCCTAGGTGGTGTAAGAAAGGAAACTGAACAAGCCAGGAGGAGCAAGCCAGTAAAGCAGCATCCACCATGCTCCCTGCTTAGTCCCTTCCTTCAGTTTCCTGCCTGGAGTCCTGTTCCGATGACTTCTCTCACTGTACAGTGAGATGAAACAGACCCTTTCCTCCCCATGTTGCTTTTGCTCATGGTGTTTTGCCGAGCGAGGGCCCTGGGAGTAGACAGCAGGTAACAACCAGTATTTTACAGCTTGTCCTACTAGATGAATGACTCTGGGTTGGGGATTCCACTAGGCAAAGTCTGTGGTGGAGCCCACTAACAAAATCTGTGGAAATTACCTCTTCTCCCCTGGGTAATTTCATGATTATCCTTTTATTGTTCCCTGATCCTGGTGCCAGAATAACATAGACCATAAGAGGCCAGCTCCCATGATCCACTTCAGAGTAATAAAAGGAATGCCTCAGAGTAGCAAAGGGATAGGATAAGAAACTTTTTAATCTAGGATAATTATGAGATCTCTAACTGACTGGTAAAATAAGGAAACATACACGCCTTCTGATGGTAACTTTCTCTTTTACCTCTTAAAAATGGTCTCTGACTCTGTTTCCATTCACCTGCGTATCTCTACATTACTGCATTTTATACATACAACTACATATCTTACTTTACATATATACATACATCTTTATACAGTTACATCTATTTTCACATGTCAACACATCTATCTTTTACATGCATTTCTCTTCTATATCTGCTTTTTATATAGTTTCATCTTGCTTGCCTCCACACAGTTACAAATCTCCATACAGCTATAGCTACTCATCTCATATGCATAGCTCTCATCATATAACATTTTTTACATTGTTCTTACACTTTCCCATACAGCTCTTTGCACAGTTCCTATACATAGCAACAACACTTTCACATAGCTTTATCTCACACACACATGCTTCTATATCATTCACTCACTCTTTGCTCACTCACTCATTCATTCTCTCCCATATCTCTCACCCTGTCTTTAGGCTGCTTCTTCATCTCTCACTCAGCACACACACTCACTTTCTGCACAGCTTCCTCCCTGCATTGCTTCTGCTCTTACACACTCATTCATACATTCTCATTCCTGCCCCTCTCTTCCCCCTACATTGCTGCTGCTCCTCTTCCCCTTAGCCAAACTCTGGGCAAGTAAATGCTACTATTTTAGGGCCCAACCCATTCTCATAACACATGAAGTCATACAATTTTTTTCTCAGGATAGTCAGGTCACAAAGACTGGCCAGTGTAAATGCTTGGCCTTGCATGTAACTTTCTCCCAGACAGAGAATGACACTGAAATCCAGGACATAACAATAACAGTAGCAGGTTGAACCTTGAATGGTCAGGGTGCAAGCAGAAAGTCAACTATTGCAAGGAGAGTATGTCTCAAAACAGCCTGTCCTTGAGTTAGCAATAAACAACATCTGAGAATTAGCCTTTGTGTATATTCTGTAGGGGCAGTTTAGCCTGTCTGAATTTGTTCTGAAGTCTAGAATTAATTGTCCTTGAAACTGAAAATGTGGTTACTCTCCTGTGTCAGTAAAGAAGAATATTCTGGTATCATTTCTATATATCAGACAGACTTGACTATCCACAACTATAAGTGTGCCCAAAGATGTAAAACACACTAACAATGGGCTGTGGGAAGAACCCTACAGCTGTTCTTATTAAGGGGGCTTGTTAATATATTGCACTTGAGAAAGTTACAGACACAAAACAACTGGTATCCACAGCCAGTCACCCCACAGGCTCTGCCTAGTGGGGCCACTCCATTGATTTTTTTTAGTGGGCTCCTCTACAGACTTTAATGGGTATCCCAACATAGAGTTACTCATCTAGGAGGACAACCTGTAAAATAATGGTTGTCATCTGCTGTATCGTCCCATGGTCATCAGCAGTTTTAATGTTTTCTATGTTAGAGATTGCATATGAAAGTTGGGAATTTGTCAGTCATTTACAGCTGTGACTATCTCCTGCTTCCATGATCCAAAGGCATAAGTGGATGTAGTGATGCTGTTGGTGTGTTTGTTGGGATTATAAAACAGCACATTCATAGGTTGATAAGAGTAAGACACTTTTGAATGTGGGAGTGATTCTGTCAAGACTATTTTTCTGGCAAGTCTGCATGTAGGCAGATGTTTCTTTCCCATCTGCCAGTTCCCAAATAACTGACATGGAGACTTCATATTAATTATAGATGTTCAGCCCATAGCTCAGACTTATTACTAGCCCACTCTTAGAAATTAAACTAACCCATTTCTATTCATCTACATTCTGCCATGTGGCATTACTTCTTTTTCATCTTATACCTCCCGTTTCCTCTCTGTGGCTGGCTGGCTAACCCCTGTGACTCTGCCCTTCTTCTTAGTGTTCTCAGTCTGGTTCTCCTGTCCAACCTTATCCTGTCCAGTTACTGGCTGTCAGCTTCTTTATTAAATCAATCATAGTGACATATATTTACACAGTGTAAAGGAATATTCCACATCTGTGCATGCACAGCCATAGCATAGTAAACTCCAAATGTGTTCAATTGCATGTGCCTCTGTTTTTGTGTGACTTGCTTCTCTCCCCTCCAAAAAGCCCAAGTCAAAGAAAGGCTACACTTATTTCCCTTTAGTTGAAGTTTTTTAAAACTCAGGTTCCCTATTTTAATCATTGCTAAAATTGCTTCTCTATTTGTAAATGATAATAACAATATTCTCTCTTCTGATAATCATAAACAACAGATGTACTGGATGATGTTTATAATCTCTAGAACCCTTAGATAAAGGATAAAATGATAGTATTAATCAAGATGAATAAACTATTTCCTGTATTAAGCTCTGTCTGTTTTCCCCCCTTCTCTCTCATCCTCCCCCTCCCTCTTGTTACCCCCTCTACCTGTCTCTCTATCTCTTTGAGGTCTCATGTAGGCCAGGCTGCCATTGGACTCCCCATGGAGCTGAGGATGACTGGGAACTCCTGGTTCTTCTGCCTCTACCTTTTAAGTGCGGGGATTACAGGCGTGCACCTCCACCACTGATATATGTGGTTCTGGGAGTCAAGCAACCAATCACCAGAGTGGCTTGAGAAGATGTACCATTGCTGGGTGCCTTGAAATCTGCTTCCTTCCCCCTGTGAAGCTTTATATCTGTGACACACAGAATGTAAAAGGTTGAGGGACAGGTGTTTACACTGGCTTTGACCAAGGTGAGAATTTGGGGTGGTAGACTCAGACTCTGCAAAGGAGGTGTTTTGTCACAAGGTCAGTCCTTGGTTTTGTTACCTGTCATTGGAATTGAAGATTAAGTGAAGGTGATGTAATATCACAGCTCATAATGCAGCTCTGAAACAGGTTTTCTTTTGGCTGATGCATTTTAAGTAATTGAATATATTTCCCATTAATCTTACTGCCTTCCATTTACCTTTGAATAGAAGCCAGTAAGGAAAACTATTAGAAAAGTCTTTTTGTGGTTTTTCTCAAGTGAGTGCCAGTAGAAAAACTACTATAATTTGATAGCAAAATGTTGGAAAATGATATATTTACTGCTTAGAAATGTCACAATTGGGCCATGGATTTTAAATTCAGAGGTTCAGACATTCAACTGTGCCTTATTGGCTTACTCTATGTTTACTGTGCTTCACATTGATGCAATTAGATGTGACATGTTGCCATGTTGCATCAACCCTGAGGTTCCTAAAATATGGGATTTGATTAAATTTTGAAAGCAAATTAAAGATGCTATTCAATATCATACATGGAAGTTTGTGCAGTTTTGTTTTGTTTTTTGCCTAAAGTTGCTTTGAAAGAATGTAAGAAAAAAACCAAACCAAACCAAAAACAACAAGACCAAAAGCCTATAAGGAGTCCCTAATTCTAACTTGGCTGTTGAAACCAAAATAAAGTCAACTTTGAAAAAGTTAGCAGCTTATTAAAGTTAGGTGCTCCTTGTCATCATTGGCAATAATGTAGCTAGAGAAGGGGAGGTAGAAGTTCTTAATATGTGTTTCACCAACATATACTGGTTGCTTGGTCCTAAAATATCCATTTTTGTCTCTTGACTATTTAAGGACATACATGGATGTTCTGAGCATTGGGTTATGCTGCTTGCTATGAGGACTATGGTGTTGGAAGAGAGCTAATTAATACAATGCCTGTAATTTCAAGAGGTCTTTGGGAAATATCACTGATGTTTTTTCCTCTCTTGTATGTGGTCTGTCTGCCCAGCTTTGCTCTGGCTTTCACTGATGCTTTAGTAGTTCTAAGATTGCACATCTATTTTCTGCGACCTACAATCACGCATCATTTGTTTTAATGGTTAAAGGGAAGAAATGGAAAGTGAAACGAAGGCTGCCGCTGTGGGTCTGACCTCACAGGTTCTCTGAGCTTGAGGATGCCCATTTGCTCTCTTCATTGCACATGGAGTTTGAAGGCGTCGGGCCTGGTCTTTGTCCTGGGAAGCCAGAGCAAAGGCACAGCTAGTCAGGGTGTTACTCATGGGCTACTCTCTGCGGGCACAGTGTGATCTGGTAATGTATAATATTTCATCTGGTAGATGGTCACAGGGCTGCAGGCAAAAATAAGTCAGAGTCAGGGTAGAGTGTAACATGACTGGAGGGCATTTGTGTGAGGCAGGCAGGAAAGGCCTTTGTGATGAGGTCAGATATGAACAGAAGCACGAAGACAGTGGTCAGGGAACAGTATGGATGGCAGGTGCATCTTATTCTCTGAGCCAAGAACAATCTTGGCATATGGGGAGGTCTGGCTGGCTGGCTGGAATAGAGTGACATGGGCAGAACATGCAGGGGGGAGACCCTGTTGAGACGGTTGCTTAGAATACTGAGTTAGGTAACATTTTAAGCATGTACTTTGTATATTTAAAAAGAATAAAACACTATAGCAAGTGAAGTTTAAGAATGTAAGAAAATGTAATACTGTAAAATTTATTAATGACATTATTTTATTTATTATGAAAAGAAAAATATAACTGAGTTTGACGGGGTACATGATGCAAAATCACCGAATAATAAATAAATAAATAAATAAAAGAAAATAAAAATATTACTTTCATAGTCAAGGCATATGATTTCAGTATTTATTGATTTTGTTAAAAAAAAAACCCTAAAAACATAATAAGAAAATAATCCCAGGAATGTAAGCTATGTTGATATTAACCTTTAACACTTTCCAGACTTAGAAAGAAGTTTGAGAACATTGCTATTAAGTTCAGAACTATATAAGGATAATTCACTGTCCTCACTATTTATCTGTAGTGTTTTGGAATAACAAATCAATGCCTCTGGACAAGAAAAAAAATCATAAAGGCATAAAAATCAGAAAAAAGATAAATAATTGCTGTTTGCAAATAATGGGATATAAGATTGTAACAGAATCAAGCACAAAACTAGTTATAAAGAATAAGAGCTTCTTATTTAAGGAAAATACCAAATGGCTATGGACCCTAGTGCAGGGGCTCTAGGGGAGGAAGTCCAGGATTAGGAGGCCACAGCTGCTTCAGCCGAGGACTGGGCAGTGGTCTTAGGGGCCACAGTAGTGGCTAAGGCCACAGAACTTGGGGTGGTAAAGTCGAAGACAGGGGGTCAATCCCTGTCACTAAGCTGGGCCACCTGATTAAGGACATGAAGATCAAGTCTCTGGAGGAGTTCTTCCTGTTCTCCCTACCCATCAAGGAATATGGGGTGGGCCATTTGGTGTTTTCTGGCCCACGCCTATACAAAGAGGCTCTAAAGATCCTACCAGTGCAGAAGCAGACCCAGCCTGGCCAGAAGACCAGGCTCAAGACGTTTTTTGTTATTGGGAACTACAATGGTCATGTTGGTTTTGGTGTCAAGTGCTCCAAGGAGGCAGCCACTGCCATCTGAAGGACCATCATCTTGACCATGCTTTCCATTGTCCCTGTGTGCAAAGGCTACTGAGGGAACAAGATTGGCGAGCTCCACTCTGTTTCTTGCAAAGTGACAGGCCATTGTGGCTGTGTTATCTCATCCCTGCCCCTACAGTCACTGACACTGTCTCCACTCCTGTGCTCAAGAACTACTGCAGTTATATGGTAGTGCAAGTTAGAAAGAAAGTGAATAAGGTCCAACACTTTGTACTCACCAAGATAGGATTGGTAATGAAGTATTTTCTCTGAATTTGTCAAATGTTAGTGGACTAGACATTGTTGATGTAATTATTTCCTGTGTATATTGTATAGTTATTGTACTTATTGTATATGGTTTTAAAATATTAGTTATAACCTTTTTATTTTAGACAAAAAGAGAAAATATGGTGATATTTTGTTTATGCTCCAACAAATAAAGCTTGCCTGGAGATGAAGAAGTAGAGCCAGCCACTAGTTAAATATAGAAGCCAGGCTGTGGTGGCACTTATCTTTAATACTAGAATTTGAGAGGAGGACGCAGGAAGATCAGGAGTTCAAGGCGACCCTGGGCTATGTGATATTGATCCAGTCTAAAAGAGAAACAAAGCCAGGCAGTAGAAGCTCATGCCTTTGATCCCAATACTTGGGAGGTACACTCCTTTATCCCAGCACTAGGGAAGTGAACACAGGAAGTGATATGGCTGAGTGGAGAGAGAAATATACAGGGCAGGAGGAGACAGCAGTTTGGCTTCCCCTCAGTCTGAGGATTTTGTGGGGATCAAAGGTGGCTGTAGTTTGCTCTTTTGTCTCTGATTTTTCAGCATTTACCCTGATATCTGGCTCTAGTTTTTTATAATTTAAAACCATCTGCTACACGATACTGAAGATGGCTGGTATTGATAACTGCCTTGCATCAGCCAGGGGCTGCACTGCCACCCCGGGCAACTTTGCCAAGGCCACTTTTGATGCCATCTCTAAGACCTTCCAGCAACCTGAACCCTGACCTTCAGAAAGAGACTGTGTTCAAGTCGCCTTGTCCGGAATTTATTGATCATCTTGTGAAAACCCATACCAGAGTCTCTGTTCAGGGAATAGGCTCCAGCTGTGGCTACCACATAAGAGTTTTTATACAAGAAAATAAAGTGAATTAAGTTTGAAAAATAAAAGAAAAAGATAATAAAAGTAAGACAAAGATAATAAAAGTACCCTGATGGCAAATAATAAGTCAATACTTATAGCTTCTAAATATACTATCAATAGCCAGTTAGAAGACTGAAGAAGTAAAGACTATTATCATTAAAACAAATAAAATGCTCAAGAATAAACTTAAGGGGACCAGTGAGATGGCCCCCCAGGGTAAGGTCCTGCCATGGAAACCTGGCCACTTGAGTTAAATATCTGGAACTCATATAAGGGTGGAAGCAGAGACAGCTACTCTACAAAGTTGTCTTCCAACCTCCTTAAGCATTATCGATGCTGTATTGAAGGCATCAGTAATATACCCCACAGTTACACAGAGCTATGAAAAGTTAGAAGGGTCGTCATACTCTTGAATATGAAGATGTCAGTTTTCCTTAAAAAGCTGTGTGCTTCCTGTCAGTTTAGCTAAAAAAAAAAAAAAAAAAAAAAGAGTGTCTGACTGATTCTGTGTTCACTTGGGAAAAATAAGCACAAATAGCTAGAACAATCTGAGAGATCAGAATCTAGCTTTAAGGTTATAATAGCAAAAACATTGACATTACTACATGGTTTATTTGGCGTAGGATGATAGGATGAAAGGTCGAATCACTCATTTGTGCGAGAATGATGTTCTATTGAATATATGGTGGCAGGACCATCAGGTGACTGTCGGGGAAAGTGCTGCTTGGAGCAATAACCTCAAGTGTTAAGCCCAAATCAATCTATATTCGATAGAAAATAGATTGAAAAATTAACTAGGTTAGAGAAGAAGATTGGAAAATTATCTTGCAATCTTTGAATCTATATGACCTTTTCATAAAACTAAGACATGTACGAGATTGGTAACTTTGATTATAGTTATAAAAAACCACCACAACAAACTTTGAACCATTTTTTTTCATTAGTCAGGAATAAGACATCTGGAGATAATACTCATTTTTTAATCTTAAGGAGCCCGTTTTCATAATAGAGAGCTCCTACAGGTATATAAGGAAAGTACAAAAGTCTGGTGGAAATGGACAGAGGACACACAAATAGTCTGCAGGCTGAGAGACAACAGTATTCTTAAACACATGGAGAGATGAATAACTTTGCTCATTCTAGAAGATGTGCTTGTCATAATTTTTATGGAGGAACTGCTTATTGTAGTTAGATGAGCAGCCATTAAAGTTTTACAATCTTTGTCCAGAGTACAAGTGCAAACCAGTAGCACCTCTCTAGTGGGTGGCTTGGCAATTTTACAATATGAAAAGAGCCATATTCCTTAGAGCAGGCATTTCCATTTTAGAAACTTATTCTCCATAGAAAGTGTCCTAGATATGCCTACATTAATAAATTGTCAAAAATCATTCGCATATATACATATTACATGCATGAAAAAATGATTTATATAAGAAAATACTCATTGTAGTAGTGTTGACAGTAGCTAAAGATTAGAAACAATTCAAGTGTTCAACTGTGGGATACCCAGGAAATTCATTACAGATGAACAGTAGAAAGGGTATATTCATAAAATACCACTGAATATCTTCAGTAACTTGTAAGCCTTGCTAATACATGTTGTCTGATAAAAATGTAAAGTATGTGTATAATATTTTTATTTGTGTAAAAGTATACATACAAGATTTATTTGTTGGAGACAAGGTCTCACTATGAGCCAGGCTAACCACAAAGCTGGGTTAAGGTGTGTGCCATCATATCCAGACTCAGCCAAAATGTTTTGTTTTCATAAGGCCAATGACAACTTCTGGGGAGAATGATTGCTAGCTGAAGACCGTCTTATTCTTGTTTTGGGGAAAATATGGTTAGTTTTAATTTTAACAACAAAGTTCCTTTGCCTCACAAGTAGAAGAGGAAAGCTGATTATAAATACTGTCTAATAGGAGTCACAGTCAGGTTATTCATCCAGGAATACACTTCCTGAAGTGTGTTTCCTGAAGGATGACAATACAAATTCTGCAAATGAAAGCCAGCCCAAAGCACTGAAATACCGGGCTGAACAAAGCTAAGCTATTTCTCTGTACTGTTCAGGAAGCATATATGGAACACAACATTTTCAAAATCCATTTGATCATAGAAATCTTAACTTAAAAGAAAATTTAAATTATATGTGTGGGTGTTTTGCCTGCATGTTTGTCTATGTGCCTACCTGATGCTCAAGGAGGCCAACAGAGGGATTAGATCCCTGGAACTGGAGTTACAGACAGTTGTGAGTGGCCATGTGGGTGCTGGGAACTGAACCCAGGTCCTCTGGAAGCACATCCAGTGCTCTTAACTGCACAGCCATTTCTATAGCCCTAAGAAGTAGCTTTTAAAAAGGAACATGAGTAGCTGTAACACTGGAAAAAAATCACTTAAAACTTGAATTTAGCTTTGTTTGGCTTTAGTTTATTTTTAATAACCCGTTGTGCTTATACTGCTTAGGAGTTTTAAATTTTATTATTATTGTTAACTTGACACAATCTGGGGTCATCTAGGAAGAGGGAACCTCAACTGAGAAAAATGCTCCTATCAGACTGGCTAGTAGGTAAATCTGTGGGGGCATTTTCTTGGTTAATGATTGATTGAGAGGGCCCACCCAACTGCTGGTGGTGCCACCCTTGGGCAACATGGTCATTGGCATTTAAGAAAAGCAAGCTGGATGAACCATGGAGAACAACCAGGAGGTAGTGGTTCTCTGTAGTGTCTGCTTCAGTTCTGCCTCTGGGTTCCTGCCTTGGTTTCCTTCAATGAGAGACTATGATGGGCACATGTAAGCCAAACAAACTCTTTCCCTCCCAGATTGCTTTGGTCATGACTTTTCCCCCACAAAGAATAGGAAGCAACTTGGACAACTGCTTTTTATTATAACAAATCATTACTGGAATATAAACTATCTTAAATGAATGAATGGTGCATAAAGCTCTGTAGAAACAACATTTTATAAGTGACCTATAAATCAGTGCTCTTGACTCATTTTTAAGATGCTGTGGTTCTTCATTTTTCTCATGTAATATTCTTCAACTTACTAGTTGGTTGTGTAATTGAGACTTCCTCAGACTCATACCATATGCATATGCAAGATATTACATCCCATGGAGCTAGAGTTACAGGTGGTTATGAGCTGCTCAGTGTGGGTGCTGGGAACAAAACTAGCTCAAATTACACTAAGACGCCTTGGCAGCAAAAGAGAATTCTGTATTATTAATAGGGTGTTTCAGGAATTGATTGACTAAAGCTCCACTCAATTAAGCTTTTCTGAAAGCATTAAGTGGAGTTTCTGGCCATGAGATAGTCAATTGTTGAGGAATCCTGACCTTGCGTAGGACGTAGGATCAGGATCCTAACGTTCTTCATCACTTCCCATTGGCTTATATTTGAATGTTTGAACAGGCCTCTTATATCACATATAAATTTAGGAATGAGATTTTGGAGGCCACTATGGACTCATCTGTTTAAGACTTGAGGATGTTATTAGGGTGTTGAATGGAGTCAGTGAAGATTGTGTGTCTGTGTAGGTTTCCACATGTGAGTATCATTTGTCACTTGCCTCAGTACAGCCATTTTGGAGAAAGAAACTGTTCGATAATTAGCTCACTGTCAGCTTCGTGTAATGAGAACTTGCTGAATTTTTTGACAGTTTTCTTTGTGTTGGTTGGTTTCTTAATCACCCTTTGGGAAAGCACATGTTTATGTCACTAGTCTGTTGAGACAGTGCTACAAATGAGCCATATCTCTTGAGTAAATACCCTGTCTTCTTGTTTCTCTTATGCATGATGTGGGCCAGCACCACTTGGTGTTCACTGGATGATTTTCCTGTCTTTTTGTGAATCCCTGCCTATCAGCAGAGTCCTAAACAGCACAGTTGAGGTCTCAATTCACGGGATTTACAGCCATCTGGAAAATGAGCTTTAAATTTTGTTCCTGTGTTGAAATTAGGGGTGTGACATAGCTATTACAAGGGACGCTGTGAGCCTGAATTTGATTGTGTTATGTGGAGGTAGGATGTTTGGTTAGAAGGGAAGTGCTAGCCTGGAGAGAGAGCTGAGTGTGACTGAACTGTTAACAGCCCTCTTTATCCCTTTTTAGCAAGAGACATATTTTGTTTTTAAATGAGATGACAAGCGAGAGAATTATCAAGACTCAGTGAATTGTAAGAATCTCCTTTCAATTTCCTCAAGTTCCATTTAACCTTGCTTCTGATATCATTCTGTACATTACTGTCAAAAGACCAGCTGCCTTTGATGTCGGGAAGCCCCGCTGCTGGCACAGTCATGATGGTAAAATATAAGCAGGCTTTCAGCAGAGTCCTTGCTGATACTTGGTGATGCCTTATTATGTGCGTAAAAGCACGTGTGTGCAAGTACCTAAAGACCCAGAGTGTGTGGAGCAGATATATGATAATGGACACCAAGAGGGAGAGCTCATCTCATGAATTAGGGATGCCCTTTCATAATTCATGAGTTGCAGGCGGAGGAAAGACATGAAATCACCTGAAAAGCATCTGGAAGCAATCTGTAATTTTTAAGAGGCAGCCAAAGAGCCTGTATCTCTCCAGTACATGATGATAAATTTGTTTGTGTGGGGTTATGAAGAGAGTTACTTGTTGCTAGCAAAACTCCTTACCATTAAATCTCCCAAGATTGGATTATGAGGTGTTGCTGTCTATTCCAGGGTGCTTAGTCATCGATACATTGATTAAATAAAGTAATGAAGGTGGTTAGGATTTATTTCTTTGCATGTGAAGCATCTTTTCACTCCAGTCCTCACACAGGAATGTTACTGGTCACTACCAGAGTGTGTTCAGTTTTGAAGATTAAAGTCATGTTAATCTCCCTTTCCTTTTATTAAAGCCAAAGATACTATATTTCAAACTTTGAAGCTATCTACATGTATATGTCAAACACACAGTCTGTTCTAGTAAGTTCTAGGAAGTCATTTTTGCTATTGTACTATTGCAGAAAAATTGTGCTGTCAGTGAGTAGTTTACCATCTGAGTTTTGGAAAATCCTTAGTCGACAGAGCTATGGAAAAGATGCTTTTGTTCTCTGATTTGAATTCTTGGCTTAACCTCTCTAGAGATGGGAAATAGATCCTATACAAGGAAAGATGCAAAAAAAAAAAAAAAAAATTCTTCCCCCTGCCTTGATTATGAGTAGCTGTGGTCATATGTAATTAATTGAGCTGTCTGCCTGCTTGCTTTATTTGCATTTTTCTCCTCCCTCCCTCCGTCCTTCCTTCCCTCGCATCTCTTTCCTTCCATCTTGTGTAGCCTAAGCAGACTTGGCATTCATGACCTTCTGCCACGGCCTCCCTAGTGCTGGCATTAAAGGTGTATGCTACCAGGACTGCTGCTTCTTTTTCCTTAATATATGAATGCCATTTAATCAACTTATCATCTCAAAAGCCCTTCTAATAGGTGGCAGAATTATGTGAAATAAATTATTATAGTATCAGATTTCATTGACTGTTTCTATATAACTGAGCATTTAAATATTTTCCATTATTAAAATTACAGTACTTTCTATTTTCTTGAAAATTTTCTACCTTGAATATTTTCTCCAGCTTTTTGTGTACTGTGATATTGAATAAAAGTTTGTGATTTTGCTTCATATTTACATCAGCTTTTACTTTTCACACCTCTAAGTATTAGGGGTTAGTCATTTTAGGTATTCTTAGTTCTGTCTGTATACCTCCAGCTTATTCTGTTGTGCAGTAGGGATAGTCATGTATCTGGTTATAAAACTCATCTTTTTTGTTAGGCCTGATGATAGGAAACACATGTCTAAGAACAAAGTAGACTTTGGCCATGGGAGAGCAAAAAGTAAGCTTTTAATTTTTTTTTTTTAACTAGATAGGTACTAGGGAACATTTTTATTAGGCTTGTTTTCATGAGTGTGGTCATATCATATCTAGGAGATAGTATTTCACAGCACTTCTCTACATTCTCAGGCTCTTAGAGTTTCTTTGCATTCTCTCCCAAGATGTTCCTTGAACCTCAGATGAGGGTGATATAGATGTCTCATTTAGAGTGAAGCACTCAATAGTCATTCTTAGCTGTTTTACCAGCTATGAATCTCTGTACTAGCCATTAACTGCTACAAAAGTAAGCTGTTCTGACCTATGGATATTGCAATGGCTAATCTTGGTTATCAACTCTAGAACCGCCTGAGAAAGATACTGCTGGGATTGCCTGTGGAGATTATTTTGACTGGGCTAATTCAAAAGGAAGACCCACCCACTATGGATAGCATCGTTTCATGGACTGGGGATTCTAGACCCTGTGAAGAGAGTGAGCTGAGCACAAGCAATTACTGCTTTCTGCTTCCTGACTATGGATGCAATGTGACCAGTTGGCCCCCTGATGCTGTTGCATGACCTTTTTGCCATGATGGACTGTGTCTTGGAACTGTGAACCAAAATAAATTTTTTCTCTCTTAGATTGCTTTTGTCAGGGTATTTTATCATAGAAACAGGGAAAAATTAGAAAGACAGGTATAAACATAAATATTTAAAGACCATTTGACATGCTCATTTAATAAAACAACAATAGTATCTTCCCCTACTAAGCCTATTACTTCCCTAGCCATGGGCTTTTGACTGAGTTTATAGTACCAAGCATGATCTTCCTGCTATGGAGTGGGTCTCTAATCCAATTAGAAAGCAATTGGTTAACCTTAGAATTATCACACCACTATTGTACTAGTGGGCACATTTTATTGGCAGGTCAATAGTGTATACATAGAATCCACCACTGAGTAGGACTATTGACTTTTACCTCAGTGTTCTGTACAGCATCTCTGCCACTATGAAAACAGAGCAGGGAGGAAGCTTGCTGCTCATTTACAACTTAATTTTCCCATATTCCACACTCCAAGTGTCTTCATTAATAGGGTCTTACCATGTAGTTCAGGTGGACTACCAAGAATAATGGCAATGCCTCCAAGACTTCCTCATATTTTTTTTTTTTTTTTTTTTTTTTTTTTTTTTTTCCCTTTATTTTGTATTTATTAAAAAAAAAAAAAACAGTAAAAAGAATTTAAAATGTGGAAGAGTTAACAATAACTATATAGAGGATAAGAATGATAAGCATGGCTTATCAAGGGTAGACATACAAATAAGATTGCTACACCTATATTTTCTTTGTGTTCATCTTTCCCTCTGAATTTTTTTTTTTTTTCCATCCCTGTATATCCTTATTCAAGGTCTCCTCCCCC